>JASANN010000262.1:2659024-2712112 GCA_031762395.1 Calameuta pygmaea | reverse complement strand
CATTTCGACAGTGAAAACACTCTTGAACGTATTGCAAATTGATAACATTTCCGTTCTTCTGTGTGGGCCACTTCTTTACCGGATAATATTACGAGCTGCAGTTTGATGTTGAATTGGTGGTGTTCGAGACCAAGTCGTCTTATCTTTTGCAACAAAAGTTGTCGTCGACTCTGATGGTTCATTACTAGCTTCTTCACTTTCAACCGGTTCATCAACATCCTCGTCTGCGTCTTCTGCTTCGCTCTCTCGATCTCCCACTAAAAGTGCATAAAAGTACGCTATGTACAACTTATAATTTACATAATACAAAAACAAAACTGTATAATACCAGTCTCTTCTTGATCTGAGTTTTCCGAACCCTGCGAATGTCCTTCAGGCAACGGAATCCAATCTTCGTCGTCGCTATCCGATGCATAATCATTTTTTTCAGCAGATTCCTCTCCTAATAATTGGCTCATATAAGCCTCCCTTTCTACAGCAGTCAATCTGTTATGGTTTTGATTAGGATATTTATAATAGTATATTCATTTATAAAGTGGAAATTTCATGTAACTGGATTCATGTAACTATACCTTGCAAATTCAGCTGCTGATAATTCTTCCATTATTCTTGTAACTTTGTTCACTTACTCGATCAAAAAGTTTTCAATACTCAATAACGTGAAATACCATACACACAGTATATTCCAAAATATCACTGCATTTACAAACGTCCGCGTTCAGTTAGGTCTCGTTTGAGAATCACGGTAACACTACTGAACTTCGCGCATAAACCATAGGGCACTTGCCATAATTCCACTCCAAGGCATATCATAATGCCTTAAAAATGTCTTCCTCAGGTAGTGGAAGCACCTAATGTGACTCAGATGTCGAATAAACAAACCCAATGACGAATTCCCGCTCATAAACTCGTTTTATTGCATGGATTTACCGTAAGGGTACCCGGGTGCCCCGGCTATTGAACAACGTACAATAGTTTGGGTATTGACATAAGGGTTAAAGAAAAATAGGAAAAGTACATCATTTACACAAGAAACTTTTACTTTTTATAAATCTCGAGGATGAGCGACAGAGAATATATTATATCTACAATAAAACGGATTTTGCAATACTTTTGCAGAATCCCAATTGCGTTCGCTTCGTGTGGGATACAAATTTTGAATAAAACTGATGTATATTTGACAACTGCATTCCTTTAATATTCTTGGAATTGAATAAAGTACTCATGAGATTCAAATATGTTTGCCAAAGCTAAATCTTATTATTTTTTAACAATATGTATTGTGTTATATCGTTAATTACTCAAATACTGTCCGTTGGTATATCAGATATTCAGAGTGTGGGACGGAAAACGGGTTCGAGACCCGAGAATTTTTCATTTTTTTTTTTTTTTAATATAGTTCGCTCACTATGCTTATTGATTTTATTAATTACCTTAAGATTTAATAAATATATGACTATATTTTACTATGTACATTTTATTATATTATATACATGGAATAAATACATAAATCAGCGAGCGTTTCTTCTTCCCGAAAGCCAACCAGTGATAAAGCGGGCAGATGAAACATAAGCACAAGTTGGAAACGAGTATTTACATGGAAAACGCACTGACCTCTGCGGGCACAAGGGTCCTCGCAGCAATGAGGTAGAGGGTTCGCGAACTAGTATTATTATTTTTGTTCTTTAATCATCCCACACTGCGTCCACGGACGTATTAAAAAATATTATTGGAGAAATGTATACCGGGTTATTTACGGCAAACACGCCAGCTGTAGTTGAAAGCAATTGAACAATTCCGTTAATCGAGGCGGTATGGCCTTGTTAAACAAATGAAAGAATGTTATGGCATACGCCATATTGTGAAACACATCTCCCCAATCATTCAGCAAGTATTTCACAATCATACCCAGGCTTAATGATCACATCCTATTCCTCAGCATATTTTGAGTCATCTTAGATCACATTACACATCCTTATCCTAATCTATTCCAAAGTGCATTTCCGTAACCTCTGATACATTTACTCCAAAAACAATGATTCCTTACCCCTCTAGCCTGCGGATTTTTGACTATATATAACACACCACAGAATGCGCAGGGTGCTCAGTCTTACTCTAAATTCAGTCATAGTCGCGTCAAGTTTTCTACAGTACAGATCTTGTCGAAATTATAATACTCCACGAAAAAAAATCGTTCGAGGTCAGCTATCCAACTACTCGTGCTTAATTTCTTCTGAGGAAGATTTCCCTTCAAATATCATTCGAAACCCGAATCCCAAGCCTGGGTTCACGCTACATATAGTTTGATCAAAACACGAACTATAACAAAAAATGTGAATTTCATGATCTTAGCAACGTTATGACGTTAACTTTAATTTATTTAATGATGCCATCCTGCTCTGATTCATGAAATTACTTCTTCAGGGCCAATTTCATTACAATTTGTCCTAAATAACCTTGTACACGTCAGTAATGCAGAAACGTGCACTCGGCAGGTCGCGCGTCGATGCCGTAGTAAAACTTGGACCATGAACATCGGCACATGGCAATCTCCATGTACATCTCCGCCGCCAATACTAAAACAAATATTCAAACTTTTGCGATTCACGAATAGTTGGATAACCCGCGAGAAGAAGAAGGAATCAGTTGCACATAAATATTAAAAATTTGAAACATTGAAAAAAGCTTTCCAAATGTTACTAAATATTATTGGATCTTAAGCTACTTTCGAAATTTATTCAAAATAGAAAATTAAAAAGGCGAAAGGTCAAGATTCACCGCAACGAACGACCACGGGCGTAGCACCCGACGGCGCCCTTGCGAGCACCGCTTGGACGTCCCGAGGGACGATCTTTGACTCTGCAACCTGCGTCCCCTTCCCACCGAGCTGGCTCAGTGGGTTAGACATAAGGGACCTCGTCCGCCGCTGGCGGCAAACCCCATCAGCCATTGATCCCCGCGCAAAATATCTCCGACAGAGACTGACGTTAGACTAGCAGGTGCTGAATAGCACCCACACCTACTCCAAGTGAAGCCCACCCAAGAACACAAGCACAAGCAGAATTTTAACCAAAACCAACGGACTACCCCCCACGACTGATAGTCTCGACGTACCGAGTTGCCTGGCAGAGATATCGACGCCTCGCTGGAGATTGGCAAAGGGCTGTAGAGCGGGCCGAGATATAGTTTTGATATGGTTAAGGGCAAGGGAGGAACCCCTGACCCGTTTTAAGGATGTGCTGCCGAGCTGTCGCCCGATGCTCTAGGGAAGTGGCCGTGGAGGATCTCCAAAAGTTACGTACCGATTCGCTAAGAAACGCTCTCGATTTGGTTTAAAGGGACGACTCGAAGGAAAGGAAGAGTTATTGGCTATAAGGATCTCGACCAATCAGAATGATTAATTCTCGAATTTAACTATTGTCGAAGCAGTCTGTCTCGGGGCACCAACGAGGGTGTCACGAGCTGGCTCGCGTTCCCGTGATATCTGTTGATAGTTTTTCTAGCTGTATTTCGATACGGTATAGAAAGTTCTCGCTTGTATAGTTTTCGCGTTGCTCTCGCGATATCCAGGAAATTCTATGGATTTTCTGTTAGTGTTCCGGAGATGTAGTGCCGTACCCTAGTACAGTGCTCACCCGAGTCTCCTCTGCATACGGTTCTCGGCCTTCACTGATTAGATGCACCAGTTCCGGTAAGGACTCCCAGTTTATTAATTAGTGAAGGGATTTCGATTTTATACGTCCGATTCGTTCTATTACGTTCTCGATCCGTTGCTCTCTGTATCTCGCACCATTTGCCTGACACTTACTCCGACCCTCTCTACCTTAATGTAACAGCCTGAGCGGTCGTGCATTTCCGTAATCGTCCACTCCCGTTCGTGCATCCAGTTGCGTTTGCTGATTTAACGCAACCTCCAAGATCAGCACCTACGCTTGCGTTTCTCGATTTCACGCGAACCCAGAAATCGACAGGATCCATTAAGTTATCGCATTATTTAACAGGTTCCGTCAGAGCTCTCGGTTTGCCGGAGTTGGGTCTGTTTCACCCCACATCATATCGGCTAATCAGTTCTCGGCGAAAAAAGAATTGGCTGGCGCCTCCGTCTGCCTTGCAGATGCATGAACGAAGAGTGAACGGCCGAAGGTAACGTAGGTTAGTTCTCGGATTTTTCGTTATCGGTGTCGAGTTAAGAAAATACGTTACAAGAGTTATAAAATTAGAGAAGAAACGAGGAAAGAGATAAATAACAAAGTAAAGTATAAAAGATAAGGAAATGAGGAAATAAAGAAAAAATAAATATAGAATAAGAGAAGGTTGGAAAAGGATAAGGGGGGGGGGGGGGGGAAGAATGAGCCCTCGCCCCACTCGCAGAGTCCTGCGCGACGAATTCGCGCGCATACGATTTTGGACAAGTTTCAGTACTTCTAAATATTCTTGGCCAGAATTTCTGTTTTCTAAGTTAATATCTAACTTTATTGATTTAATGAATTATTTTAATATTCCAAACACTTAATTTATCAATATTTCAATTTGAACGGAATTTATTTTCGTCATTTTGCAATTTCAATTCAATTTTTATCTGCTCCGTATATTTTTCGAGATTTTATATTTTGAATAAATATTGAAAGTAATTCAAGATCCAATAATATTTAATAGTATTTGGAAAGCTTTATTCAATATTAAAAATTTTCAATATTTCTGTGCAACTAATTTTTTTTCTTCTGCCTTCTTTTTTCTTCTTGTTTCTTTTTAGTTTTATGACCTTATAGTCGCTACCAGGCATGAATGCTTTCATCTTCATGCATCCGAATAAGTAGCTAGCATTCAATAAATAGAGAAACTATGTTCTCAGCGCCCTCGGCTCATCACTGAACGCACCTATTATAGGTTTGTTCGAAAATGAACCATATTGTTAAGATATCAGTCACTGCTTGAAGCCTGTTGAGGGATAGCCTTTTGAATCCAGTTTGTAAATCAATGACTGATGTAGATTGTTTTCGTCCGTGATGGAATGTAGGATTATTTTTTTCAGTTAGAATATAAAGTCCTTCAATGCGTGTTACTCTTGATAACGCAATATATATCAATTGCTGAGAATGCGTTTTCTCATACTTATAAACAATTTCGTCGAATGTTGCTCCTTCTGACTTGCGAATCGTTATAGCACATGCAGACACCAGTGGAAAATGATTACGTTTAGCATGTATAGTTTTGTTATTGTTGAGTGGGATAGTACATGATCTTCTGGCTATAGGTACAGCATACCTTGAGATATGATCCGCAATATACTCTGAAACTTTGCTTCGAATTTTCCTTCCAATTTTTTCTGGATCTGGAAAAATGATCCAAACTCTGATGATTTCCCCATTATTATCATAATCAATGAAGCAAAGTTTTCCTACTGCACCATTAGCCAATCCATCCGATACATCGATGTTAGTAGTCAACATATAATATTTATCCAATAAGAATATTATTTGATAAGGCAATCCTTCTGTATCAATTGTCGACATTTTATTTAGCTTTTGCTTTACGAAAGCCTCTTGCCCAGCATTATGAAAGCCCGTATAAACATCTTTTACTACGGAAGTTACTTTATTTTTTGCTATGTTTAATATGGAGTTATTGTACCTTTGAACATCTACATTCGATAAAAAAAGTCGTATCCCGTGAGGACAGGCAATATCTGCTGCTTCTTTGCTAACGAATCTCGATTCAATTAATGCTAATACATCCGTGTTCAGTTTTTCTCAATTTCCCACTTTCGTAAGAGCGTTGGAGAGCATACCGTTTGCTTGCCTCATAACTGCAGTGAGTTCATAAAATTTCAAATCGCACCATACTGTCGGCCCAGTCATTCTACGTTTTATTTGCTTATATATCGGTGTTGCTTTGACTGGAGGTAATTGTCTCAAATCGCCAATTAATATTACATCTAAGTTTCCAAAATTCCTTGTAAAATTACCAGTGATTTGCTTAAAACGTAAATCGATTTGTTCTAGAAGTTCTGCATCAATCATGCTTACTTCATCGATTATTATGGCTCTGACATATTTAAATAATGATCTATATTGATGTGCGACTTCTATACTTAATGGCAACAATTTTGACAATGATATTTTCAAAGCAGTATGTACAGTTGTTCCATCTATTGCTACAGCGGCTTTTCCTGTTGATGTACAAAGGATGTAGGCATTACAGTACCTATCACTGTCAGAAAACCGATTATATATTTCCATAATAAGTTTAATTACGAAAGTTTTGCCGCATCCGGCTGGTCTAGTGAAGAAAATTTGTAAAGGACTATTATCATTAGATAATAATCGGTTGATTACATGCGTTGGCAGCATTCTTTGCTTTTCATTAGCCATCCTCATAGCTGCACAAAAATCCGCACTAGACATGATATTTTCCTTTTTTTTAGGAATGGCACCGAGTTTATTCAGTGTAGCTAGTCGAAGATCACTATTTATATCTGAATTTGGATTATTGTATAATTGCTCAAAGGGATTTTCTTCCGGAAATCTGTTGACAGCGTCCTGTATTTCATCCTCATCCAATGGAGTTTCTTCACGACATAACTCTCTACAAATTTGAATAGTTTTGTCAATGTCAATGTCTGATTCGAATTCTTTTCTCCTCTGCAGAATAATATCCTCATTGTCATCGTAAATGGTAACAAATTTCATCTCTGCTAATATTTCTTCTTCCTCGTTTCGGAATGGTAAGTGTAGGGTCACCATCTCTCGCTTATATTCGTTAAAGTCAATGCTCATGTCGTAATTCCGATACCGAATTATCTTGGGTTCATGCCTCTCAATATATTGTTTTTTCCTATTTTGTGTGTATTTTGATACGAATTGCACTAACGTAATACTTTACAAATATTCTGGCCTTTTCTCGTACTTATCGAACCAGTTTTCTCTCCAATCATCATCTAATTCAGACAACTCTTTCGCAGTTTTTCTTATACGTTGACGTTCAATTGGCCATACTGTTGGAATATATACGATAATGACTGAAGTTTTTGACATGGACTCTCGTAGTGAGTACCACGCAGCTTCTTGACTTGTGATTTCGGTATGATTTAGTACATTCACACGAATATTTTTGGTTATGTCGATAATATCGAATTCCGGATGTTCATCCATTGTTTCGATTATTTTTCTTTGCAAGTTACTTACTCCTCTGTTGGTTTTATTAACATATTCTACTACATAAGCTGCGCATGAATATTCTTCCGTGATAAATTGAAAGTCGGTATTAGATTGGACGATATTAAATATTATCGTCGGATTGAAAGGATTATGCTATTTTTCCGAAGGTTCACGTTTGACGAAAACTTTTGGTCTGATTATTCCGGCTCTGATTATATTGTAATATTATTCATCCGAATTTATGCCATTACGATTGTAAAAATTATCCATGTCTTCAAAATCTTCATTCTCTAAACGTACTCTTATTTGAGCCTATCGTTTTCGATAATTGATAAATCCTTCCTCAGTATTTTTCATCGGTGTAAAAATCATTGTTTCTTTGCAGGGCACGAACAGAGCTTCAAATCTACATTTTTGCACTCTTTTTGCAGTAATTTCTTTGTAGCATATGAATATATGCTTATGCGTTTGAAGTGTAATATTCCCTGATGCTTCCGCTGTAGAAACCGATATTAATGTATCTATAAGTTCAATGGCTTCATCATAATCTCCATTAAGAGCATCTTTTGGAGCATTATTAAGCCAAGCTATGATGTGAGCATGAGGATTGCCTCGATGCTGAAATTCAATGCGCTTGAAGTAGTGGCGAATTCTGTACTTCCCAAAAGGACTGCATGTCTTTGATTGAAGAATCTTCATAAGAACATTAACTCATTTATTAAAGCAGATAGCGCAAGTAACAGCATCTTCATTAATAAGGGTACTTTACACCATGTAATGTAATTGTGATACTTGCTCTAATGTAATATGGACATGTGTCTGCAGTTTGTGCAGCAATTGTAGCAAATCCAACCATCCGATTTCATTAGCACTTATGCTGAAAAACACAGTCGGTTTACCTAATTGCCTAATCATTGCGAATAGATCCTTCTTTCTTTCCAACCAATACCACGTTGAATTAGGTATAGAACGTAAAAAAGCGAGATTACTTTCAATACAATTATGAATATAATCCTCAGATTGTATTTCCTCTTTAGTAATGGAGCATTTTTTTCCTACGTGTTTAAACGCAACGGGGAGGGAATCCTTTACTCTTATCCTCATTATTTTCATAGCTATATATAATAAGTGATGAGGCGTTACTCCGCGTCTATCCGACCGTCTTAATTCACTAGTTGCCATCATGAAGGGAGTAACAGTAACTCCTTCTCGAAACTGCCGAAATTGACCCAAATAAATTGAGGGAAATGACAGTTCTTCAGCGTGTTTGTCAAATAATAAACTTATAGGTAAATTATTTTCTCCAGGAGCTATTCTTAAATACAGGTCGTCATTCCACATTACTGTTTGTTGCTGCGCTAATAAACTCTCTTCAATTGGAATATTTTCAAGGTCATTGTCATCATTTTCTTCATTATTTTCATTAGGATCATCGAGCGAAAGTTCCTCGTTATATTTATTATCAAGGAACTGCTCATCTATGGTTATATTGTACGTTACATAAAGTGGAGTATTCACCAAGTATTGTAGCCAATCTTTAATAGTGCGTTTATTAATTAGACCGTGTTAAAAGCTCGATTTGTGAATCTTTTTTCGTTTGATGTGTACGTAAATACAATGATCATCATTGGTCTTTCTCGGTAACTTATTCACCATCGTATCGACTTCCACGGGAACGTTAATAAATTGTCCATAAATACCATATTGGCCATGAACATGACGAAGTCTCCTGATTTGCATGAAAGGAATTCTGGGAGAAATCAATCTTTCGGACACTAAATCCAATGGACAATTCCGCAAGTTATCAGGAATTGTAGGATACTCAAAACCGTTGTATACAGCCATATTGGGTATAGATTTTTTATTTTTACTTCGACAAGTAGAACAAACTGCGATGGAATGTTGATCAACATCTGGCAGAAATGTTCGTACGAACTCCACATTATCATCAATTAAATTCTTCAAGTCACCTTTAAACCATAATCTATCGAAAATTTTACAAGCATCGCCAAAGTTATTTTGAATAAACTGTTTTTGAAATTGTATATGGGCACTGCTGTGTCTTGCATAGGTACTGTAAGTCGCCGAAGATCTATTGAATTGTACATTGAGAGTAGTGCACACTTGATCTTCTGATGGTACTAAATTATCATCGACGTGCATTGGTTGATTTTCTTCTCTTAGTGGTGACAAAAGATTTTCTCCAATGCGATTTAAATTTTCCGAATCATCGCGCACAACAAGAGGAATACTCATATTTGTGGATGTTCCGGCAATCTAAGAATCGTGAATCGTAGTTCGAACAAAAGGAATATTCAAATTTGTGGATGTTCCGGCAATCTGAGAATCGTGAATCGTAGTTCGTGGCTTTGTTGATACAAGTGGTGGATTTTCATGCGAAGGTTCAGGAAATTGTGAATCTTGAACTACATGATGATCAGATTTTAGAACATTAAGACGTTTCTTCGCACGATACCTTCTCGAACGTTCACATTAAATTGATATCTGAATTTTCTGCATAGTATTTATAAAATGCTAAAATATACGGTGCGTGTTGTCGATACGTTGTCGAGTGCGACAGAAAAATTGTGAGCGTATAGGCAATGCTCTATTCTATACGTCTCTGTTTTGTGTGGTCCTTCGTTTGCCACTACCACCTCTGTGTGTACACTGTTGGAAAAACTTTGTTTGACTCAAGTAATTCAAAGTTTTCACTTCAAAAATGCATTTCAATACATTGGGCATGTACGAGTGGCGTCTAATTGACCGTGTACCTAAAACCAATTGCAAATCGCCTACCCGGCGTGAGGTTGCTGCACGATGCTAAGACGTTTCGCCAGTTCGATGTTTTCATAACAGGTGGCGCTCGGAGCGCATCAAGGCCTGACTTCAATGGGATAGATCCGTTTCATATATCTCTATCACTTAAAAAATTTAATAGCTGTCATATAGTGCAAGTATAATATAATACAAGAAAAGAACTGAATCGGGGATTTGGGAGAATGGTGTCACACCCCTTTTTCATATTCTGAATTAGAAACAAACATTCAATCGGTACGATGGGAGTCCCAAATGCATTTGCATGCAATACAAACAAAACTATTTAGTCTGAAATATTCTCTGTCCAGAACATCTTTTCCCCATTCTCATGAAAGATTTATTAATATGAAAAAAAAAACGATGACTGCTAGGTGGATTTTAAATAAGAGACTGTTTAACCAGTTCGTTGTGGCAAAAAAATTATCGAAAAAATAGTCATCTATACACTTCAAATCAAACCATATTATGCTTTTCCTATCAAAACAAATAATACATGACAGTAATACATTTTGGTCGTCTAAAGATTGCCGCAACCCGGCCTTGATGCGATGGGCTTCAGTATTTCTATATCTCAGTGATCAAATGCCTTATGCAATGACGCGAGTTTCTAAAATTCTACCTGCGCATTTTTTTAGTACAGTCAAACAGAATTTTTCCTTTTCTCTATTATTATTTCATCATTTTATAATTTTCAGTTTCATCCATATTTCATAACAATAATCGATCCACATAATTAATATGGAGCTGTAACTACTGATGCACCTGGCATGGTAGTATAACCAACGTTGCCATGGAAACCATAGGAAAATCAAACAAACTACTCCTTAAGTTAGTGCAATCACAATTCCAATTCAAAAATGTTCAACAGACACAATTGTTTTAGTGTTCTTATATGCTATTCATGTTTAATTATCAGTTATATTAGTGGATTAAATACCAATGACATAATTTTTGAATATTCGGATCCTAATATGTGTGATCGTAATGATTATTATGATTTAAATACATTTTCATGTATACAGTGTGATGCCAAAAAAAATCTAATACCAAGTTATGACCGTAAGGCACATTTCTTTATTACTAATATGCTACTGATAGTCACTATCTTGCTAATTTTTTGGATAATGATTAACAGAAATTATACCACCTTCATAGGTTTAATATGCATCTGTAATAAGACTGCTAAAACTATTGGATACAAAAAAGGAATACCATTGTGTCATCCATGTGATCAGGATAAAGTTGTAACTAGCGATGGCTTAGATTGCATTTCATGTCAAAGTATTAAAAATAATGATACTTGTAATTGTTCTCCGGGTGAAATAAAATGTAAGAATTTAATCTGCTCAGATTAATACATGATTGTATTTATTCAATTATATTAGCTACATATATTTTTTAATTAACACTCATTAAGTTATAATTGATCATAATATGTACAGATTATTTTTTATTTTGATTTTATAGTGGAACGCAATGCAAGTGGAATACTCTTACCTGCTCTTGAATGTCTTCCATGTCCTGAAAATTTTTATCCATCATCCGATGGCCTGAAGTGTCTTCCTTGCAACAGTAACACATATACTAGTCATATGCATTGTGCATGTGCTATTGTCTCCCATGTAAGAATATTTGAATACTGTATTCCTAAAAATAGTCTTACATCCTGGCCAGATGTACGGAGTACTTATTTAGTAAAGTTTGACACGCAAAGTATTGATAGTTATTATTTGAGAACTGAATTGCAACTGGCAGTATACTTATGTGAGGTAAATAAACACATTATCATCGACATTATTATTGGTTGACATTTAAAATATTAAATTATGTTCTTCAGGATGGAAATAAAACAGCCTGTGAACATTTATCAAATATGTGTGCTTTGACACTTTTTGAAGATGGTATGCCCTGTAAAACGGTTCTACAGAGCCATAACTCTCCAGTTCAGTTATTCTATGGTGCTGGTGAATCCACTAATGTTCTTAGTAGTAGAAAAATCTCTCAAAGATATACACTTGTGAAGAACAATGATGTACACAACCATATTTTTAAATGTACTTAATATTATTAACGTGTAGTTCTGTAATTTATACTATTTTACTAGGCCTCGGAATTGAAATTCATGGTTGCTTCAGTTTCCTTAAGAGGAAAATTTCAGTCAATTGAAACACCAAACATAGTTTGCAACATCTTTACAAATACTAGATTTGGAGTAAACCTTCACAAAAAATGTAAGATTACTGCTGAAGAGCTACTAAATACAAAAATGGAAGCATATCTGCCATATTTAATGTATAATGAAAACGAGAAAAAATTTCTTCACGCGTTACCAGTATTTATAAAAAATATAAATAAGGTAAGGAATTCTAAAATTGTACAAATTATGTTATTTTTTTGACAATATCACATTTTAACGATTTTTCATATTTGAATTTCTCTGCAGAATGAAAATAATATATCCCAATGGCAACTTGTACGAAGATTCTTCCTTTTCGATAATATACTGGGCTATAGGGCAATACCAAGCTCAATTAATAATAGTTTCCAAAAAGAGACTGATCTAGCAGTTTTTCGATATATCAAATCTTTTAACGTTTTGTAAGCATATAACATTGTTTCCTATAATATTCAATGTGGAAAGCGTCATGTAATATGGTTTCAGAGTAAAAACACAAAACGAGGAAGAGCGTGGAAAAATTTATCCACCATTAATAGTGATCGAATATGGGGAACTCGAGAAAGAAGAAATTCTTAATAATGTCAATATTATTATGACCTATAAAGTTACATACTCTTTAGAAGATAATGACCTGAATAGCGCAATCGAGGTAATAACATTCTTATTAATAGGTGCAAGACGCTATTAAATCTCATTGTAAATCTTTCTAAAACGATATTTACCAGATATATACAGGAATTCTTTCGGGATTTGCATTGGTTTTGTCAGCATTGAAAACATGGAGTTATTGTAGACGAAACGGTAACAATGTTCCCAACGCTGGAATATTCATATGGTTTTTCATATTCTCTTGTGGCATACTTGGAAATGTGCTGTTATTTGTATCATTCACTACTAGCATTTACACGTTTGTCTTTTATAAGGGACAAACAGTTTTGCATGTTCTTTTACCTGCTGAAGTCAATGAGTTTAACATTCGAGTATTTACGGTGGTCGCTTTCTGTTTTAAAGTGAGTAGATTTACAAGCATTTTTAAATCCAATACTTACAATTATAGTATATATTAACTTTTCTCCGTTTCAAATTGATTTAAGTAATCTGTTAAATATTTTTTTATTGATTTGCAATATAGGTGATAGAAATGGCAGCACTCATGTATCAACTTCAAAATGTAAGTGTATTCTTTGTCGATTGGGAACAATCCAAACCGGTTCAAACGCAAATTAAACACGATTCTCCTCATACTTCATTGAAAAAACAATACTCCAAGCGATTTTCGTTGGAAACAAGCAACCCATTAATGAGCACACCATCAAGATTAATCCCTTCCAGAAAAATTAAAATTTCATTAAAATCAAACGCTGATGATGTAGCCAGTGGACATTCTTCGCAGTTTTCAAGTGAAAAAAGTAAAGAAGATTTTACAGAATATTCAGATATGAATGTAACAGTAGGAGGTCGAGATAATGAACAATTATCAACAATCAGTATATGGAGAACTTATTTTGTCGCAAACGAGTGGCTAAGAATTCAAACACGACGAAAAATTAGCATGATTGTACAGAGCGTATTCACTTTATTTTTACTTGAAGTATGTATGTTTTTGAGTAATTGTACCTAGACCGTTAATTTTAGAAAAAAGCACTATATGAAATTAATTTATTTATATGGAACATAATTTCTAGGTTGTAGGTCTAAAATTTTTAGCTTCAGCAAATCCGGAATTAATATTAGATGATCAAGAAAATTTCTCAAAAGTAGAGCACAGCTTCACTTTGCGTTATGCAGTCGGTGCCATGGTGTATATGACTGTTTATTTTGTGCAGTGGATAATATCTGTCACATTTTATCAACGCTATATTACAAATTTATTACAAGAATTTATCGATCTATGCTCGATAGCAAATATCAGTACTTTTATCCTCGCGCTCAATTATTATGGATTTTACATTCATGGAAGGTGAATATCAGTACGATATAATTAAATAAAACATATATAGAAATTGATTAGGACTCACAACTTTGGTTTCAGATCTGTGCATGGATTTGCAGACACTGATCTTGCCACTTTATTAGATAATTTGAAGATGGAAGAGGAAAACCTATGTGCACACAGAGGACTTGTTCCTGGCACAACAGATCAGACGTTCGTTATATCAGTTTCAACTGCATTTCGGGCCTTTTATAATAAAGTGCTACGTCCACTCAAATCTGTACGTATGAAAAATTTAAAGGAACTTTATCAATTATATATTTCACGTAAAAGTCCCTTTTAGTGTTAAATTTTTAAACCTAAATTCGCTATATTGTATTATATTAAACTACTTTTTCTAATGAATAACATTTAATTAGGATGAAAACAGATTCCTCAGAAAGAATATTTCTGATAAATCAAATTTGGAAAAGAGTTTACAAATTCATCTTAAAATGAAAAAGTTTTTAATTGGTTTTTTGGACCACTGTTACAAAGATTTGGACTATGTTGTGAAAGAGAAACAGCTCATGGAAAAATTGGCAGATGTTGAACTTACTGATGTCACAGAGCGTTCTGTGTTCTATATTGGTAATGTACTTTCGTAAATATAAGAGTTATAAGTATTTCACTTATTAGCGCGTCAATGCCAAAAATGATCAGAATAAAACAATAATGATAATAATTTAAAAAATAAAATATCTATAGTTATAACTTAATTACATATATTCTTGGGACTCACTTTTTGGATGATACTGTCGCGTATTCAAGTTTCAGCCGTACTTTTAAAAAATCCATATAATATGTATGTTATTCTTTTACGAAATCTAATTACATTTTGACTGATACAGAAAATATTGGTATTAAGAGTTATAAATAAGCATGTATATATTTACAGTGTGCATTAACTGAATTTTATTCCAGATAATAATTACTCATTTGACCGCGTCCTGTTTCATGGAAATGAGTGCACATTAGCTACATTTGAAATAACGTTATTCATCTTCATTGAAGTTTTTTGGGAGGGTTATATTCTTGCTATGCTATGTACTTTCAGTATATCACAACTGGTAGTATTAATTTGGAAATTTAATAGTAAACGAAATTTAGCTAATAAATCTCTAATTGATGAGAGATTTTTTATATAAACTATGTCTTAAACTGATGATCTTTGATGTAGCCTTCCATTAAAGGTATAATATACAATAGTGAAACAATATAATAGTAACTTTAATTAATTAAATCAATGTTTTATGAAATGTGCTTATTATTTCTGTCCCAAAATCCTAATTTATGCTTCAATTTTTAGAATCAAAATATTTGCTAATGAATTTACATGCAAATATAACAACAAATATTTTCTTTCCATTTTTATTACACACTACGTCAGCCATTACAACATTTAATAGAATTGAGATAATAAGTGATATTAATGGTGTTCATCGTGTTCCTCACCATGGCCATGACCATGATGGTCTGAAATCCCAAGTGCATGTTCAATTCCTATTGTCAACAAGAATGCTGGAACTGCAAATTTCCATCCTCGGAAGAAATAAGTTAGAACACGGTCAGTAACAGATTTTCCAAAACTTTTATCATAACGCCAGACTTCATTCCGTAGCCAAGGATCTTTAAGTCCCAACTTTGCCAATTTTTGTTGAACCTTCACTAATTGGGGCACATCTTCGACTTTATAAATGTCAGGGCTAGGCACTTTGTATGGAGGTTCATGACCATGTCCGTGTCCTCCCATTCTAGTGAAATAATAAATGATTAGTATATTTTATGTCATTTTTACACCATAGTTCCTTAGAAGTCTAACTAGTTAGCGATTCATCGAGAAAAATTACTTTTCATTAATAAGAAAAAATGCATAACTGAAACTATTTTTCAAATCTCTTACAAAATGTAAATGACAGAATTCTGAAAAAATTAATGTCATGTCAGTTGTTGACTTCAAACAAGATTAGTGTAGCTCATCAATATAATAATAATACTTATAGCATATTATATTCCTTTACCTGATTATTATAATTTAATTGCTTTACTTATGTAACTTATAACCTTAATTTTCGAAAGAAATGATTAAACGCGCATGAGCTATGTCAATCAATTTTACAGCAGCCGACTGTACTATCCAGTACTATCTGCAGCAAACGTCAACTTAAATAAAACTTAAGATTATTGAATCCCTATAAATCATTAATCCCCAGAATATTTTATATATAAATATCAAAAGTTCAAATTCACTGATAAAATTAAATTTGTATTAAGATATATTATATTAGGGAATAATTATGATGCTGAAATTATTAGCAATCGTAAGATGCGTTTATTCAATGTTAGGGAATTTTTACCGCCTAAATATAGGCAGCCTTGTGCAACGAACATGTACACCGAATGAGAATTACTAAAAATGTGACGTCGAAAGGTGTTCTTTCCTGTATAAAGATCATGTCGACTGAGGAAACATCGTGAGAAAGTGTTTGTGATTTTGATATTTTCGATATTAATTCCTTTCTGAAATAAACCCAAAGCGAACATGTGGTTAGAAGAGTGCGACAGTTTTGCAGAACTCTGTCGTGGTTATTTACCGTATTACCTACTAATAGTTTTACCAATCTTCATCATAATTTCACCAGCAAATCCAGTTGCTGCCTCTCATGAATTTCCTATCTATCGGATGCACCAATATGACTTACACGGAGTACCACACGGTAAACAATCTATCTTATTTGCATTAAATGTAACGAATCATTTATTATAAATTTATTCTCAGTTCATACTATCTTGAATGTAATTACGTTGGTGCATTTACTTTTTTATAGGTTGTCGAAGCGCACCAATTTCACTTGAAGCAAGGTCGCTTTCTGGTTGGCATACTTCCAGACACTGTGTTGTCACCAGAGCTTTAGATCTTACATTAGAAACTTTCCAGTCAATTAGGAGCAAAGCTGGTGCATTAATTATCGTCCTTCCAGAGAAACTTGATTCTTTAACAGAGGAAGAAAAACAGGTATTTTTTGTTTTATTATTATTTCATTTACATTGATAACAACTAAGTAAAAATAATACTTCATTTCATTTTAAATTATGATTCCAATATTTACAATAGGATTAATAAGTATTAACTGGTTTTAGCATATTATGTCATTAGAAGAATTCATGATCTTTGGACCAGAAACTTTGATTCCTGTATATTTTGCATCATGGAATGCAGAACTACAAGTTATTTTGGATGATATAACAGCAGAATCAGTTAGTGATGAAAAAACTGGAACAGCAGCAGAGGCCATGTTTAACTCAATTTCTGCAAGTGGTTACCAAGTAGTTGTTGCATCTGGTCAAGCAACTGCTAGGACTGATATAAAGGTTGCAACGTTACAAGGAAAGTTAACAGGAGCAGGAGCAGAAGAAAAGCTACCTACAATTGCATTGGTTGCATACTACGATAGTTCAGGAGTAGCTCCAGTAAGAAAATATTAATGTACAAAATTGAGATTTATTACTCTAAGAAGTTTAAATAATTAATTTGTAAAGAAAACATTTCACAACCAAGTTGAAAACACATTTTATCATCATTATGTATAAGATAAGATAGGTAATACTAATATGTACCATATTTATGACTCTACCTCATCAGTGCTTTACTCCAAACTGTTATTGCATCCAACATTATTAGGGAAATTATACTATAATTCTTGGAAAATTTTAAAGCAAGGATATAAAAAGTTAATTATACATATTTATTCTCTTTTAGGAATTATCATTTGGTGTGGATAGTAATGCTTCCGGAGTATCGTTATTGCTGGAATTAGCTAGATTATTTTCTGCACTATACTCAATGGGGAAATCAAGACCTGCACACAATCTCGTTTTCATTTTGACTGGCGCTGGTAAATTGAATTATCAAGGTAGTAAAAAATGGTTGGAAGATCAACTTGATGGACTGGAAGGATCAATAATTCAAGTAAGACTTCTTAAATGATATTCAGTAAATACACATAGTATTGGATACTAATGTATTAATTTTAGGACGCATCATATGTTATCTGCCTGGATACCATTACATCAAGCGATAACCTATATGTACATGTATCCAAACCACCAAAGGAAACTTCACCCGGCGGTTTGTTTTACAAGGAACTTAAATCTGTCGCAGACTCTCTTGGTTCAATTAATGTTGAGGGTGTACATAAGAAAATAAATCTCGCTGAAGAGACCCTTGCATGGGAACATGAAAGATACAGTATTCGCAGGTTACCTGCTGCAACTTTATCATCTTTGAAGAGTCATAAAGATCCTATCAGGACAACTATTTTGGATGTAGCCAGAGCTGGACAGGTGGATAGGCTATATAAGCATACGCAAGTCGTGGCTGAAGCACTTGCCAAACACATCTATAATTTAAGTTCTAGCCAAATTTTCGCAGAGCCCTTGGTAAGTTAATAAGAATACTTACCTTAAGATTATATCTTAAAGCAAAGAACATATTCATAAAGATATTTCTCTTTATAGTCGGTTTCCAAAGACTCGTTATCCTTGTGGCTCAACTATTTAACATCTCAACCAAGAGCAGCCAATTTACTCGCTGAGAAACAAAATCCATTAGTTTCTACCCTTAGAGAAGCTATGTCACGATATCTTGGTGACGTTAAAGTCACGTTACACAGCCCTGACAAGCGAGATCCAGAGTTTGTTTTTTATGATATCACAAAGGCCACGCTCAACGTATATAGGTATGGTAGTTTTTATAAATAAACGACATAAAAGTCTTTTAATTATTGTCAATAATCAAATATTGCAATGATTATTTAAAAAATGGTTTGATTTTCTTTCAGTGTAAAACCTGCGGTATTTGACCTTTTCCTTACAATTGCTATAGTACTTTACTTAGGTATAGTATATTTGGCGGTCCATAACTTCCCATACGTATATTCCTTGGCTACTAGTCTTTCAGTTAAGACTAAAACTTCGTAAGTACTAAATAACTAAAAAAAAATCATTACGTCATGCAATAAAGGCGATCCACGTCCTTAAACAGATAATTGGTCATAACGAAGTTCAATGATCATAAGTTGCGACTATGAAGAACTATGTGGTTTTCTATTAGGAAAAACCCCCTTGAACTGATATTGAAAGGAAGAAATATAGATATCGTAAAGAAAAAGTAAAGTACGTGATTCTCGTAGAATACTTCCTCTAGAAACCAAACAATATCTTATACCAGGACAAAGGTCTTGCGTGTTAAGTAGGCCAAAAAATACTGCTACTAATTAAATTGTATAAAGTATTTAGTGGATTTCATGTAACATATTTTGATGTCCGAGTAATAATGTTGTGAATGGCCATATATAAGAACTGTGTTTAAAGTATTTTATTACAAGAAACTTTTCTAATATTCTCCATACGAGAAATATTGCAATGCGCTTGGGAGCAAATTTTATTCGTTTTCCTTCAATGACTTTATTCCCTTTGTGCCAGGTGGGGGCAATTCGATAAACGATCTTGCAATACAAAGACCAAGTAGTGAGATATGCAAGAATAATTTTAAATCTGAAAGCCCTCTGCGTTTTTGGTGTTATATACAAGGTTATTCGAGAATAAAACTTTTGAATCGAATATGAACTTGCAGAGACTTCTGCAAGGCCAGTCAAATGTCAGTGCTGTACACAATTAATTAGTCGTTACATGAACATTTTTTGAAAATAATTATATAGTTGTGATCATTACATCTAAACTTGTTAATGAAAAAGTAGAGTAGTTAAGGTCTGCAATTTATTATTGCTCAAACAATCTGTATTTCTTGCCTTTTCGAACTCAATTGAATTCTATATAGCCATAGATTAGGACGAGTTTACGTAAGGCAAGTATTAAGTCTAATATGTTTGATTTTGTTTACCAATTTAAGTTCTATAATTATTACAGTTCAATGTTCTACAATTATACGTATATAGACTCGATGTAGCTGTAGAACATAAGCAGCTAATGCTTCGAGATTCAAATAAAGCATCTGTGATCACAGCTGATAAGAAATTCAAGCGTTAATCTCAGTGTCATTTTTTGCTTTACGTTAAAGGTTAATCGTTTCTTAACTGTATTCAAAGCCTAATCATGATATATGCCTTTCGCGTAAGAAAATATTACTCCACTATTTAAACTCGTATTCAGTTCATTTCATTAAATGATTATGGAACAAATACATCCTAATAATTTCAATGGAAAAGCGCATTTCATTTAAGTATATATACTATGAAACAAAGTAAATTATGGTGCAACTGGAAAATAAAATTAATTTAATGGTAGTGCTTGTTCAATAAGTCCAATTTCCTAATCCTAGCCAACTCTAATTTAAATTGACTATCTTCGTAATGTTCTTCTTTCTATAATATTTATAAATGTACGTCAAAAATATGCAATTATTACAGATCAAAATTGAAAACACGAATAGATAAAAATGATAAACAATAAATAAAACCATACCAGAAACAATTTCATAATACTTTCAGAAATATGATTTTATTTAACAGCCGTATAAATTATTTCTGTATATTATCGACACATTTGCTTTATTGGCTCAACTGTAAATTCTTGCTGTGGAGCGAGTTTGCATCATAAAGTTGAAGGCCAGCAGGTTTGAAAGTCTGGTTGAAATCGTTCTCTTACATTTGCCTTCCGCTAGTTTGGTTTAATACTCAATTGGTAGCGCGCAGAAGTATTAAATCCTTCCAGAATTATGAACCGAATTTTCAGAAATTGTGAGTGAAGTATTAATTTAAAAATTATATTCAACTTTTTACCTTGTAGACGACATATACACTCTTTATACTACAAATAGATCTACCTCGTAGATTCAAATTCCATATAAAATTTTTTCATTATCAAATTCAAAATGTTTTAAATATAATATAATATTTAAAATTAATATATGTATTTTCTTTATTACATTATTATTCACAAAATCAGTGAAAGGGAGCAGTCAACGTCGGTGTCTCAATTCCTTAGCAACAATACTGCGACCACAATTACAAGCAATTGAAGATGCTGGTACTTGGAAACGTGAAAGAATAATCAACTCGCCACAAAATGTGAAAATTCAATTAACTGATGGCAAAGAAGTTCTAAATTTCTGTGCAAATAATTATTTGGGATTATCGGTAAGTCTAAAAGTATTTCTTGCTGTTAATAAAGTACTTTACACACGCTGTTTGTTTGTAAAAAGATAATCTTTTCGAAATTTAATACACTATTATAGCATTGTATAAGTGTAGGACAATTCAGATGTAATAGCAGCAGCAAAATCAGCATTAGACAATTTTGGAGCTGGCTTAAGCTCCGTTCGATTTATTTGCGGAACACAAAAGATCCATATTGAGCTAGAGAAGAAAATTGCCGCTTTTCATGGCAGGGAAGACGCAATTGTTTATGCTTCATGCTTTGATGCCAATGCTGGGATTTTTGAAACCCTATTAACTCCCGAGGATACAGTAATCAGCGACGAATTAAATCACGCTTCCATCATTGATGGAATACGTTTGTGCAAGGCAAAAAAATTAAGGTAATGACATTTAGACATTTATCATAATATAAAGATTCCTTAATAATTTCAAGGCTCATTCTTATATAGGTACAAGCATAGGAATATGGAAGAATTGGAGGAAAAACTTAAAGAAAGTATGACTTCTCGATTGCGTTTAATAGCAACTGATGGAGTATTTTCTATGGATGGTACAGTCGCTCCGTTGCCGAAAATAATAGAGCTTGCTAAAACGTATAATGCTCTTACCTTTGTGGACGACTGTCATGCCACAGGTTTTTTCGGCAAGACTGGTCGGTACGTGAATTACATTTGATTATTATGCCGTCTAAACCATCTAATAAATTGTTTATGCTTATTTAATAATGAATTCATTTATTTGATTTTAATTTCGAAGAATTTCTAAGTCATTTACAAATTATGACATTACGGTTATCTCGTTGTACAGCTTTCTATCCTTTTAGGGGTACCGAAGAATACTTCGATCATTTAGGAAATATCGACATAATTAATTCTACACTTGGTAAAGCTCTTGGTGGAGCAGCCGGAGGTTACACAACTTCTTATAAAGAACTGATTGAATTACTGAGGCAACGAAGCAGGCCGTATTTATTCTCCAATTCTTTACCACCGCCTGTAGTTGGCGTAGGGCTAAAGGTGAATTTAAAATAATGGAAAATTACAATTAACGTAAAATCACAAAGTATTATAATAGAGTTTACGTTCAAATTTTTTCAAATTATCAGTTTATTAACTTAATCTTCTCTTATGTCCTTACCCGAAACGTAAAATATAAATTAAAAAATATCTTTGCAGGTGTTAGATCTAATATCGCAAAATACAGATTTTTTGGAACGCCTAAAAAGTAACACTATTCACTTTAGAACCGCAATGACTTCTGCTGGATTTACTATTACTGGTGATAATCATCCAATATGCCCTGTCCTACTTGGAGATGCCAAATTGGCATCAACATTTGCTAATAAGATGCTTGGTATGTTACGAAAACTTTTGAAACACGTAATATTATATTAAGAATGTTCACTAATTCCATGCCGGCGCATATACATGTAATGATGACATCATAAGTGAGGAATTTTAGAAAATCGTTATTTTTATTTGTTTTTCGAAAAAAACTAAAAGTTTTGGTTTATCAAATTTTTGGCGTGACAAACGATCTAACAGCACAATTTAAATTTATTATATGTCTTGATTTAAAAAAAGCGTTTGTAAATGAAAAAGACAAGATAGACTCCTCCATAGCAATCTAACATTTCGGAAAATACATGCACTCTTTTAATATGATATTAAAAAAAAAGACCTTTAAATCCTAGATTCAGCTTAACAAATTTAGTCATTGCGTGCAAAAGTTAACTTAGCCAATATTTTCATCACTTAATTCACACTAAAGGAGAACAAAGATATGTTAGAATTCCTTCGTTCCAATGTCATCAGATCGTGTACATGTATGTACACACGTGGAATACATATGCAGTAATCTTAAAAGGAAGATAATAATATATTTGACTAATCTGCTAAAATTACTTTTAATTGGTAAATTATTTTTTTTTATGTAACAGAGGAAAGCATTTATGTCATTGGCTTCAGTTATCCAGTAGTTCCAAAGGAGAAAGCGAGAATTCGTGTACAAATCAGTGCTGCTCATTCAACAGAAGATATTGATCGGGCTATTGATGCATTTATAAGAATAGGACGAGAACTGAAAGTCGTGCAATAACAATTTGAGTAACTGTATAAGAAATATTGAGCTATTGATAAGGGACCCTGCTTATTCTTCACCCTGATAAACTTATATTATGAAACTTTATATTTCACAGTGACAACAATTGAAGTGCGTCAAATAACCGATCTGTCCATAAAATCTTATAATTTTAAACGATGAAGTGTTTATACTAATATTTTGGATGACTTCAATACGGAGCAATAATATAAATTAAAATTTCTATTATACAATTTTACATGTGGTATTCCAATCCTTATACAGTTAAATATGTATAAATTTCGTGTTGCAAAACTTTTGACGTGAAGATGCTTTATGTAGATATTAAAATTATTATAAGACATTTTTACTCTAATATTTCACTGCAATGTTCAAAAAACTTCCGCCAGATCCTGGCAGAGTTAGAATAATATTCGCAGCTAGGGATGCTGCATCAATAGATAAGTATCATTTTTTCGAATCGATTGGTATCATTAGTAAAAGGATCAATATTGTAGAGTTAATTAGAAGTCTGGAAAATTGAAATATAAATAACAAAAAATGTTGAACGAATTTTTTCACCTTCGGATAATATTTATCCTGCGGATAAACTCCTAAAACATGAAAACGATTGGTTAGCTGGGGATTTATCCACAGGATACATTTTATCCGAAGCTGAAGAAACTGGCCATTAGTTGAATTTTTGTTCATTAATTCAATATAAGTGTTCACGACGTTCTGATTTCTGAATTTGTAAGATTCGGCGAACGTGCTCATGAACTCCTGACGCTACTACTTAAAGGAGGCAGGTATTTCAACTGAGATAGGCTGAAGAGACTTTAAGTAAAAAGTTAAATATGTATATTGAATATTTCTGTGTATTACAATGGTCAGAGCAAGGCACGTGTGCTAAGTTGTCAGGTTGGCGTACGACTCGTGTCCTGTCTTGAACAGAAAAAAGGAAGAGTTTGGCTATGGTTGGGAAACAAAGTAAGGACTGGGGATGGAGACATAAATTAGTGAGTGTGGAATATGGGAAAGTGGATGCACATGGGAAGGAAGGGCCTTGCGAAGAGAGTACCTGCAGAACGTCAATGCGTCGAGTTTAGGTATTGATGGACACTGGGAATGAGGAGACCGTGGAAGAAAGGAATGATCACAGGACAGCCTGCGACGTAACAATAAGAGTTCTGACCAACCAAAAGTTTGATTTTTTAATTGTACATACGACTTTATCGGCAATGTCGTGATGGCGCCACAATTGTTTGATTTTGTAGGATTTAAATTGATCTGTCGATATATCAAAGTCTAGAAAATCGATACAAAATATCGAAAATTACAAACTAAAAAACACGGATACTGAGAAAATCGATTTTCAATCTACATGTCCCTGCGTATCAGAAAAAAATAACAGAAATAGTATAGACGTCTCAAGTGAAAGTAATATTGCCATTTTCTCTAAGAATTGTATTGGGCATGCCGTTTCTAGATCCTAAAGATCACAATGTCACTTAAGTATAGGTTTCATGTGAATCCCAGGCAGCGCAGTTTCCCGGGTGAAGATATTTTTGTAGTGATGAATTGATCATCATTTGGCTGACGTTCTCATTTAAGACAATTACAAACCTATAATGAATTTATCATTAATTCATAATGAATCAAAAGGTGTTAATTTTGACTGACTGTTAAGCTGAAAGAAATGATGAACATCTCATGAACTTATCCAGACTGGTCATCAACGTTCATCATAGGTTAGCGTCAGAAAGATGAATTCACAACGAATTCATCATATATAGAAAGTGAGCTGTCGCGGGACGCCTGGTAGATGTGAAACATCAATTGTTAAAATAATTTTGTGATAGCAAGGTAACCCTGGTTACCGCAGGATTACAGCATACGCATTCCAGTATACCTATATTTCAGATCTAGCCTGAAAATACGGCGTCTTAAATTCTGTCCCTTGTGGAATGTGCCATTAGATGTTTCACATAAAAAAATATACATAACCGTAAAGAATCTTGGATGATATTCCCTGTAATTATATAACTATTGAAGTTGATTAACAGTTTGTGTTTTTTACAGACAACCAGATGAGTTGAATTCCTATAAATTAAGACAACCAGCTACATAAAGAATTATGACCAGCAAAGCACAGTTGTTTAAAAAATGTATGGAGTTCCAGAGAAATTACGAAATATCCACAAGTGGGAACTTTGGATATATTATGGATATCAAATTTAGATATTGAGAATATCTTCTGGATGTCCTATGGATATCAAATGCTGCGTGGGAAAGTGTTAATAGGATTTTTCAATAGTTTTTAAGGAGTTCTATTATAATTCCCGGCCTCGTTCTAAGGGTTGCTTTCGGAACTAGCGGTAAGTAGCTGAGAACCTCTGCCTACCCAAGCTACACGTTCGTGTTCACGTTTAGCTCGGCTACGACGGGATTCGCATTGTCGACGGAGGCGATGATCACAAAATCCTAGTCCTAAACTTGCCGCTACGATTTAGCGCCATTATTTTGGTATCGCCTAAAACCGTAGCGCTGTGCATCTCCCTATTCATCTGGCACATCTCCTCATTGGAGGAGGCAGCCATAAGGAAAGGAAGAAAGGAAGGATCTCCCTACTCATCTCTGAGAAGTGATTAGAAGTTCCCTTTCTTTCACAATATTACTTCATGTTAGATTGTTTCGTCTGCTAATTTTACGTGAAGCCTTTTTATAATAAATCATAAGTTAAAGTTTTTCTATCTTTATTATTCATTATTGTGGAATGGCGCTAACTTTAATGAGAAAAGTAATTATTTAATGATATTTCTATGCTTTTTACCTATGTAAACATTTTGGATATATAACCATGTGTTATGAATTTCATTTATATATTTATTTTATTTTAAAGGCAGCCAAATGCTTTCATCGTTCACAATATACAGAAATAGTGTCAACGAGATTTTACAGTTTGTATGAACCAGATTATCTAGAGGTTTGTTAATTTGTTGTTGTCGAGGTAATAACACTGTAGAGTTTTATTTTATATAAGCATTCTGTTTCAGCTGTTAAAACCAAAGATACCTGTTTACACAGATCTCCATGTTCAAATCAAATCCTTTGCTTTTCCTGTGCTGGAAAGCTATCAAGCACATATAAATACAATTGCAGACCATATGGAAATTGATGTTGAAGACAGGTATTGTATAATTGTTTACATATTAGAGTGACTAAATTCATTTCACTTATTAATCTTTGTTTTGTCAATAATTTCTCTATTTCAGTTTTGCAGTTCCCCCTAAAAAATTAAAGGTACAGAGATTAAAACCAAAAAGCGATGTGGTTGACTCAGAATATTTACTGAATGAGTATGAAAGAAGTTTTCATTTATCAAATGTTTCTGCCACAAAATATCCAATTTTTCTAAGGATTCTGCAAGCAACTTTACCTGAGGGAGTGAAACTACATATAGAATTTTGGAATCCTCTAGTTGATGAAAAAAGATATGTGCCAGATAAACAACTATTGGACTTGAAATCAGAACTTAGTGGCATTAAAGGAAAGTGAAGCCTTATGCAAATACATTTTTTTATGTTATGTTGCATTATTATTTTTGGATCATGTCTCTGATTCAATACTAGGAAAAGAATATCAATAAAATACTTTTATTTGAGAACATATAAAAATATACAAAAACATTAAGATAAAAAATTATCAAATAATGATCATTAAGATTTTTTATAAAACATTATTCAGTATAAACACACCAATTATGGGTGATCCATTTCACCTGAATAATCCTGTATAAAATTAGTTTAATAATATACATGTAACGTATTATAAAAGACCAAAATGAACAACTTTAATCTTAGCTGCTTCTTCAGATGGTTTAGGAGATTCTTTCGGTTTTTCAATATTGTTATCTTCTGTAAAAATAATGATAAAATAACGGTCTGAATATCACTTCAGTATTTACATTTGCATACTTACTGCATAATGGCTGAAAATCTTTGAGGTAGTCTTCATTTCCCAAACACAGTGGCAGACTTTCTGCCAGCTCTCGTTTTGGGTCCATAGGATGTAATTGGGTAACCGACCGTTTTTGAACAGGTCGATATGATTGCCCCTGCAGAACGATAAATTAATACAAATTGCAAATGATGATTTTTACTGTACTTTATCTACAGTCCTTGGTAAAACTATCATTTGAATTCTTACCGTGCCAGGCACAAGAATGTGTGTCACTGTATCCGAAAATTTGACTTTCGGTTTTTCGCTACATGATGACGGCGTATCCGTAGATGAAGTAGATTGGGAAAGGCTTTTAGTGTTGGAGGTGGACAGATTAATAACAGGTAGCGGTGGTACATTGGAAGACATTTTCTGATCTTTGCTTATAGTAAGATTTGAGTTTTGTGAGAATCCTAATCTCAAGTGTTTCCCTTCTAACGACTTACTTTGTACATTATAATTCGACTGCGCATGATTAATACAACCTATGGAACTAGATTTAGTATTACCTGGATGAGAATGTTGAACACTGAGATTATCGCAGCTACCATGAAAAGGAATAAAATCGAGGTCATAGTTTAGTCTGTAAGTTCGCGTGGGCTGAAAATTAATACCCTTGTGCTGACTCTGTAAAATACTCGATACAGAATTTTGTCTTTGTAAAATCTTAGAGGTTGCAATATTAGTAGCTCTAGACATTTGAAACTTTTGAATAGGCTCGTCTATTTCTGTCAATCCTGGTGTACTACGCGAGAGCGGATAATTTTTTTTTGGTAAGTTATGAATGTAATGATAAGAATTCGTTATCGAAGGTGGCGGTGGTATATCACCAGGAGTATGTTTCTTCAGCGTCAATGGATGTTGAGTTTTTTGAATGCTCTGAAAGTTTGCACCCTCAGTAAGATTGTCAAAAGATGTAGACGTAAAAACTGTTGCGGAATTGTCAAAGGAGTCTGATACATCTTCTTCAGGACTATTGAATGAGGTTGACATCAGATTATTGCCAGAATTATAAAATGACAGTGAACTTGCATTATCTACAGCATTATTAAACGAGGCCGACGAAGTCGATTTATTTGTCATAGTAGTCGTAGGCGGTATAACTGTATACGGTATGGAAGGTATATTAATACTGGATGGATTTACACTCGATGACTTTATACTACGGATCATAGCAGAAGTGGCTGTGGATTCTGTCTTAGTGGTTGCAGTCAAATTTGGAAACGAGCTGCCAAATAATGTTGGCATCAAGTTTGTTGTAGGAACACTGAAAGATGTTGACATGACATTGCTGTCAGTATTATCTAAAGATGACAAACTTGATGGAATGTCTACAGAGACAGACTCGTAAGTTGGATTATTAAAAGGGGTTGACATAAAACTATTATGCTGAACAGCATCGCTCAACGTTGGTTGACTTGTATTGTTAACCGAATTATTAAAAGAAGTTTCAGCAAAGTTATTAGCAAGATGATTGAATGTTGTAGGCTTTACACTGCTTACAGTAAGGTTACCGAATGATACTGTCATTAGATCACTTGTGGTAGTAGAAAATGGTTGTGAAAAAATATTTGAACTCATCGTAGAGGTGGGATTCAAATTTGCAGTTGAGGTATACGAATTCGATTTGCTAAATGAAGTAGATGTTAGTAATCCACTTGATAAGAGACTGTGAGAGGAATTATTGAAAGCTGTGGTGCTCAAACCACTGCTAGGTATATTAAATGGAGTGGACATTAAATTATTATCAGACTTATTTATGGGTGAGACATCGCTGAATGATGTAGAGACAAGTCCGCTACTATTATACAGAGGAGAATGAAGGATAGGTAAAGGTGGAATTTGGCTACTTGTTCCTTTAGCATAGTTACGCTTTCCTGGTAATTTGTAGCTGATTTTTTCTCGTTTAGGTGAATCTTCACTTTCACTCTCTTCACTGTAAGATTCACTTTCTTTGTCGCTTACTGAATCCGAGCAGATGGAACACGATGGTCTTGAGCAGGTTGAGTCTGCAATTGAAATAATTCATAAAGTTATTAATTATTCTGTAGACTTACATTAATTGCAGAAATAGAAATGCTTACGAGAACTGGTACAACTGTTTGATCTGCTTAGAATTTGTTCGGCTTTTTCTTTCGCAGCAGTTGCCATTTCTAAGTCGTTCATCACAAGAGCATAGAAATGTATATCCATAAAAAGGTCATGATCATTTAAATCTATTGCCAGTCGAAAAGCCTTTTCGAATAGCCGATATCTGTCGTAAGGTGTAGCAGATCAGTAATTTAACTATAATAATATTCCTTAATTAGTACCTTAATAAATGATGGAAAAATCTTCGTGTAAGGTCTCTAACTTCATCGCCATATTCTTCTTCTACTGCCTGACTTATTGGTCTCACAGGTATGTGAAAACTGCCCAAGGCATTTTGGATGAGATCTATAATAGAAGGTTTGTGAATTTTAAAAGATTCATGTTCGTTCTGTGGCAAATAGTTATTCTTACTTTCATGCTCCAATGTCAAAGGTAACTTAAAGAGATAGTTCAGAATTTGATTGAGTGAATGCATGCAAGCACGTGCATCAATATCCCAATTCATAGACAATAGCAACGAGGTCGCACGTTCTACTTGACCAAGTGATAGATGTCTTTGCACCAAAACATCTCCAGATAAATTATCTCCTTCGATAATTCTTATAACTCCCAGTGGTCCCCTATTAATACCTATATTAGTATGTGTTTGGAGTATTTTAATAATGATTCGCAATTATATGAAAGTTACCTTTCAAAAAGCAATAAAAATAATGAATCTCCATGATCATAATATTCCATATATGAACTTGGATCAGTCTTTCTATTCCACTCCATGCGCAATAATGCTGGTTGACTCCTATACAAGTTTTTCAACTAGATTGTAATTAAACGATAATAATAAACTTTGAAAAGATCAGAGACATTAGTTACCTAAAATAAGATGACAAATCTAATATATTGGCTGGTGTAGTGTCTTCACTTAGCATCTGACTCCTGACATGAGACAGAGATATATCAAAATGTTGAAATTGTCCTCTTTCATTTCCAACAGCAAATATAATTCCATTACTGTGCCATGAAGCCAAAGTAGGTATCTGAATAATAAAAGTTTAAGGAATGTGGACAAAAATTATGTATAACAATTTCCATGGCTTGTTAACTTACAAACGCAGCCTTCACACTATTGTTCGTTCCTCGCACTTGATCATGCAATGTTATCGAACCATCAATACAACACAGCAATAGCATATCATGATTTGGTGAAAATTTTACACAACTTGTATGTGTTGGTAAAGGTACTGAGATAACGCCAATTCTTTGTAATTTATCTTGTTGGGATACTTCATAGGTACGCCATTCAATTGTAACTTCTCCCTATAAATGAATATGTATCCTGTTGAAATACGAGTAACTCTTTTTGAATATTTGTAATCTGTTAAAAAGGGTTGCTCACCTTTCTTGATACTTTCTGTTCTACTGATTGTATTACATTTTCATGATAGGCATTGAATGTGATACATAAGGGATCAAATTCAGTACGTAAGTAACACAAGAGTTCTAGTTTGCTTCTGAAATATACAATTGATTATGTGCCATGAGAAAACAAATATATTAGGGTGTCCTATCAGTTTCTTCCTATTCTGTATTCATTTCATATTAGAAAAAGGAAAGAAACTTATGGGACACCCCAATACCATGGTAACAGAGAGACAACAAACTTCTAACCAAATTCTCAATCTTTTGTATGAAGATAAGTTAAAAGATACCACATATTTATTATAGTGTTGAGTTAGCGTTATAAAATTTGTATGAACTGAGAATTATAAAGTGGGGATGTCTCAACATTGGCATGCTCATTGGGCTGATGAATCTTTTAAACCACAAAGATTACAAAACTGGGAAGTTCCTAATTGGCATCCAGTTTGGCCTGATAGACACTGTATTACAACTGAATTTTATGCTGATAATAAGGGACATATATTGGCAGGTCGAAAAAGATCTTTGCAATCTCCATGGGGAAATTTTATAGTAATTATGCATTGTTTTTATTAAAATATTTTTTTATTCTTATATAATTGTTTAACGTTTTATCAGGGCACATGGCATCTGCCACGAAAAATTAATAGGCGTCTTGCCGAACAATTATCTACACCTCCAAAATATAAGAAAGTTGCATGGGCTGCACATTGTGCAAGACATCATGCTACATGTAATGCAATTAACACAAAATTACCAAAAAATTTGAATGAAACAAACAAGCAAAAACAGGAGATGTTACAAAATAAAACAAATATTAAGTCAGGGGAAAAAGAAGATAACAAAGATAATATCAGTTATACAATTGATAATCTTACAAAGATGAGCATTAAGAGTGAGGATATTTCAAAATCAAATTCTGAGAATTGTCATGCAAACACTTGCATCCAGCACCAAATGCGTAATATATAAAACTGTACTTTGATTGGCTCAATTATTATACTATGCGAATCCCTTTGGTACAATTACAAACTAATTTCTTACCCCGTTAGACGGTATAGATGCACATTAGCACGATCATGTTCTTTTACAGCTGGGCTCCAAGGATAAACTTCATTCATCGTAGATTTCCACCAAATCAAAATCTATAAACACGTTCAATTGATTATTGTGCCTTATTCTGTATAATTGAATTTTTCTAAATCTTGTAATATAGTAACACTTACCAAATCACTGGATTTGTTTACTTGAATTTTTTTATCTAATCTACGACCACTATGGCAAGAAAGATCAATTGTTAAGAATTTAGGCTCGAGCCTACTGATTTTCTCAAATATATGTCGTTTTGGCTTAGTAAAGTACACAAGATTTACTTGGCTATCGTTGTATGTACAAATTAAATGATTTTTTGTAATTATCACTGCAAATATTGAATAAATATTTCATTTATGGTATGTTAAACATAACAGAAAAACATGCTAAGAATTTTATATGTAATACAATGTGATTTGGATATATAATATAAAATTTGTACCATCTGATATGTGATCTGATACTTTTCCAACAAGATACTTGTCAAAAGTAATTTTTTGTATATCACCACTAGGACGATTAATTTGTATTTGAACTAGTAGTCCAGAACTAAGCATCATATGTACAATACAATGATCATACCATTGACAGTACACAGTAGAGTTGTCTTTAAGCTGTTCCTATATATAGAAAAATTAGTATAATATATAATATTTTGCAGTACTAACTAAGTAAAAACCTTACTTCAAGATATTTAATGGAATCTTTCAACTTATTTCCCTTTTTATTTTGGGGTACACAAACCATCCCACGCTTTTGAGCATAGGATCTTTTACCTTCCTCATATAAACCGTCCGTACGTTTGTCATGGTATCTAAAAACAATTGTTAAATGGATTGTATGATATCCTTAATGTAGCATACAACACAAATTAAATATGTAGAACAATATTTGTAATTGACAGGAAACTATATTTTACCTGAATGCACCAAAATCTGTATCCTTAATATTGATGACATCTTCGAATGTCCACAGATTAACTTCGCCTAATAAGACGAACATTATAACGGCTATTTTATCACCATTGAACTTTAATAATCCTCCAAGAATTCAGTGTATAAACAATTCAGGCAGGTTATGTTATTTGAATTTGTGTTTTTAAGCTGGATGCACATACAGGTGCCAGCATTCGGACACAGAATTTTGATTGGTGGAAAATGACAATTTTTCTCCCATCATCTGGTATTCACGAATCAAAATCCTACGTCTGAGCGCTGACACTTGTATGCCTGAGAGGTAACATATCAACATAGGTATGGAGAAAGATCATAGAGCTCTTTATTCTTAAGTGATAGGGTTCTTTTGGTTTTGTGACTAGAAGTCAGTCTCCTATTGGGTAAACGGCCCAGTTACTGACCTTGTCCCGGATTGTGACCCCGACGACATAATTTTGACTGCCATAAATACACTTTTTGTTGAATAATAATTCACTTACCGGCTAATTAAAAAGCGTTTTTCACTTTCAATTATTGGAGAAATACACTTTTTTAAATAAGATATTTTAGTATAGAAATTGATCAGTGAATAATGTGACACGCGTGTCACTGGCTTCTCAGCGCAGTGCTACACGGTGGCAGCAGTTGCGACAACTAAGTCATTGTGAATTTTGTTCGTCATGTAAGTATAAAACGGCATAAAAATGGTGTTAACATCTTCAGCAGGAAACAGACTATCGATGAGATAAAAAATTATTTAACTTTTGGTTACAAATTTGTTCAAATTCCCGGGGTCAATAAGTGCGTCACATAATTAAAGTTATGTTGCTAGTGTTGACCGTCGATTTGCCACCTGTTACGTCGAAAAATTTGCTTTGTTTATTTATTCTAATTTATTTGTACCTAATGTGTGTCCATGAAATTACATAAATTGCATTTTAACCCTTTTGTATGGGAATATTTTTGGAAATGTGTATGCGCAGGAGGTTGATTGTATAACTCAATGTAGTGAAAATGCTATAAATGAATAGTTGTTAGCCAATCGCCTGTTAGGATCAAAAGAAACAAGCACAACGATTCTCATGAAACACTGGCACGTCTCATTGGAGGAGTTAGCCATAAGGAAAGGAAGAAAGGAAGGGTCATGAATCAGGTACACGCAGGGTCAAAAACTACGACATGGGTGCTTCTCGAGTGTCAGAAACCCCGGCAGCAGAGAAGCGTTATTAAAATAATGGTTTTATTAATAAACCTTAATTGTTTCACTTGTATAATAGATGAATCTCATTCGGAAAGCTTTAACGCACGTGTTGAAACCTTTAGTTTTCAGTTTGGCTATATCACGCGTGAATAAATAGCACAAATCCAACCCGGCCGGTCTTAAAGTGTCACTAACTGGACCGTTTACCCTAGTAGTGATTAGAGTTCAGACGATCTTTCCTAGTCGCGATTAATAAAGTTATATTAGATAATATAGTCACTACATATCCATATCGAATAATTATTATTAAAAAATAGCATGTGCAATATAGAATCTTAACTTTTTTCCAAAATGATGGCGTCACAGCTTACCCAACAAACTCTCTTATTCAGAACAGTGTTCTTTCTGCGGCCGGACAAATCACTCCTTGGAAGTTTGACCCGAAACAAAAAACCAAATATTTTTCAGCTCTGTATAAGAATAGTTAGAGAAATACGTAGGCAAATTAAGAATGACGTGCTTCGCAAAAAATGGCGCATGTCCAAAGTCAAAGTTTTGTTTAGACCTTCTGCAGCTATTCTTATATAGAATTGAAAATTATTTAGATTTCTGTTTCAGGTCAAACCTCAAAATTCTTTGGAATGAAACCTCCAAAGAGCAAAACACTGTTCTGAACAAGAGATTTTGTGTTGTATACTCTTAAAATCATTGACATTTGTACACTACTGAACGTCATTAATGGGCCAGCTTGGGCACGCAGTGCGGTGAGGTAAGATAAGAGACTGGGCGGCACTTGCTCACGTACCTCGGCCTGATTAAAAAGAATAGATGTATTAACACTTACACGTATGGCAGGCAGTTTCATTTTTTAATAGTGTAAAAACTATTCAACCAAATAGAAAAGCAGTAAAAAATATACCAAAAATTGGCACTTATTGATGTCGGATAAAGAAAAATGAAAAGTGTAAAAAACGCACAAAATTATTTTATATGTATGGTGAGATGAGACAAAATACGATACTCTATATCACTTTGAAATTTTTAGTTTCGTACATTTTTGCGTAACCTGATTCAAAATAGTTCATTTTTTTTATTCAAGCCTACGGAAAGATAATTTCAGTTTTAATATTTCGAATTATCAGCATGTTCTACCTCGACATAATTTTCTGATAATTCGATAAATTAAAAATGCTCTTGCACATAGCCTTGAACGATAAAAATTAAATGAAAAAAAAACTCGCTAACCAAATACATTATTTATTTCATCTCATCTTAGAAAATAATTGGTTCATTTTTGTATGCTCACCATTTTATGCCCAAGATTAGTAAGTGCAATTTTGTTTCTGGTAATCTTTCGTAATGCTTTCTTTATCCGAGTGAACATTATTTATGCTATTAAAAAATGAAACAGCGTGCCATAGGTGTTTGTCACACGCAGGCTCTCGGAAAGAAGAAACGTTCGCTTATTCATGTACTAATTTATTGCATGTATACGATGTAATGTAATACAATATTTGCAGTCTGATATAATCATGTATTTTATGAATCTTAAGTTAATTAGGTGAACCAGTAAGTATAGTTGATAATTAACAAAAAGGGAGGGATGGGACGTGAGTTTCGAACCCGAGACTCTCGGACGTTAATCGAACACCACCAAGCACGAGTGCTATCGAGTTATTATGATGGGATAGTTTGAAAACTTATATTTCCGTAGTTGCCCACGTTCAAGAATTTCTTTCAAGTCTTATTTGCTTACTTCATTATTTCCAAAGCTTCATATGAATATTAAGGGTATTAATATCGGCACAATTGACTACTTCATTACTGCGGTTTATGTAATATCCAGTCAAAAAAGGTGGATACATGTTTCCCTACTTCAGTGTTCACTCGGTTTAAAATCGTGGATCTCGAGGAATACTGGAATTCATTCGACCAATCAAAAACGTGGAACTAGTTCGAGGTTCTCGTTCAGGTGGCGCGTCGACGCGCTATAACATGCACTCCAGATCACAGACCACTTATTGGAGACACGGCACTCCCGTGCTATAGACTGTTAGCACGAGCAGCAACGCCATCTGATCGGTAGGTTTTATAAGTATTCTATGTTTCACTGGAGTGTCAACCCCCTGCTCCAGATTCTCACGCGTAATATTTTAAGTAGGTTAAGAATTTGCACTTTTTGAAAAATGCAAAAAGTATAGGTAACGAGAATAAACCTAGTGGTGCCGTTTGATGTCACACAGATTTAATTATGCGTACTTGATGCGCACATACAAGTTAGTTTAAAAAAGTCATTACAGTTTCAGAACAGTGTACCATGAGAAACTGAATGTACGCCGATGAATAACTACATAAAATGTAACAAGAATATCAGTTAAATTTTTCGATTGGTTGTCAATTAGTTAGTGCAGTTTATTTTATGAAACTGTGATACAAATTTTCACTGTGTTCTTGATTTCTGTTGCATCGCGAGAATTCTATATGTTTATATGAAATAAAAATTGGGATAAAGAACAATCATTAGTTAATAGACATTATTAATAACAATGACTGTCACCATGGGTAAGAAGGATTAATGCTATTCTCTCATGTATCATATAGGTTATAATAAAACTACCATAATTGAATGAAAACAAAATTCCACATTACACCACATTCTCTTTAACACAGTTCAATGCATAAACTCCGTTTATCTTCGAAATCCACATGGCTGACTGGCTAATAGCTGAATTAAACTGAGTTTAACCAACAAACCATGTTTTTGAATCTGGACCTAAATGAGGCTCATTTATTAATGACAATTGTTTTTCATATTCTTTTCAGATTCTGTCGTATATTTAGTTCTTACTGCAATATTGTGGGGTGCTACAAATCCTTTTTTAAAAAAAGGTTCACAAGGTTTAGAAAATGTAAAAGCATCTTCACTATGTGGTCAATTTGCTAAGGAAGTTATATTTCTTGTCACGAATTTGAAAGTTAGTATATTGTAAAGAGGTAAATCTATTCGGTAATGATCACACATTAAAGATCTTTTTTTTTCCAGTATATAGTACCTTTTATAATAAACCAAAGTGGATCAGTATTATATTTCGTGACTCTGCAGAGCACAGATATATCATTGGCAGTGCCAGTTACAAATTCACTTACCTTTGTATTTACTGGTATCGCTGGTAGGCTACTAGGTGAAGAAAAGGTTCATAGAAGTAAGTTCAAGAAAATATTTTTCCTATTCTTTCCACGTTATATATTTTATTTGTTTTTTTCAGATACGTACATTGGTATGATATTCATACTTACGGGCACAACATTATGTTGCCTAGATAAATTAGGCAATACCGAATAACTTAGATATTTCATTTTAAAAAGCCGTTTGAGTATCAATAATAAAAAAGTAATATAGATTTGAAAAGCGATTAACCAGATGTCAGAAGTAGTCAAGAGAAAATATCTATGCTAATAAGTCCTTAAATTGTATCCAAGAGTTTTATCCATCTCCTATCCTGGAATCAAACCTAGTGTCCATCACGTTTTATACGCGTAATGACCACAGGTCAGTGAAAATATTTTTTTAATAGAATTTGATGAGTTCGTTGATGAACGATTGTATAGCGATGACATTCAGCCTTGCAAATTGTAGGACAGTAAGTATTGTAGATGCAGTTATCCTTTGCTGATTATATAAGACGTAACTAAATTCAACCTCAACACATTTTTTTTATGACGCAATGAGAAAATAAGTTTGCTAGTCAGAATATTTGGAATTACGTTTATTTATTTCGAATTATTTAATAGTGTTACAAAAGAAAACATGTTCTGGAGCATGCACACCTCCATGTGTTTAATATTTTCTTCTTACATGTAGCAGCGGTATCAGTTAGATTAATAAATGATATAAATTTATCAATAATTCAATTTTATATATTGGTATATGGTATTTACATACAAGTATAGCCTAATGGTCCATATATACACACGCAATTAGCACCAATTAGGAATTCAAGAAGTGGTGCAGTTCATATTCACGTCGCTGCACAGGCCTACCTGTAGTAGCACTGCATCACACTGTACATTTTTTTGCATATCTTTTTTATCTGCGGAATTTAGCAAAGATTTGCCATTAAGTACTTTTGTAAGCACGTTTACGTAATTTCTCTTGGTACGACAATGTTGGGCATTTCGTAAGGCCAGATCGATTAAGCGGATTTCAGAATCTGGATGGCCATTAGTAACGTATCAGCGACGAAAACTTGTACGCAAGAAGTAGTAGTAATTCGAAAGGAAGGATATTAAAAATTAAGTATAATTAGTACAAGTATTTACAATGATGTTTATATAAAGGAAAGACCATGAAAAGCTATGAACAGTAGACAAACATTAATTACCGATGCAGATACGTATCTTTGCATTCTTCTGCTTTTTATTAGCAATACGCTTAAGTTTACAGGATTTAGAGAGTGTAGTCGCCCTTACTCTCTTTTAGAGTTTAGAACGTATAACTCACTAATCTTCTACTAGATAGACGTAAGAAGAAATTCTTTCCAGTAATTTTGATTTCTTTCACGACGATGGTAGTAGTATAAATGTAGGAAAAGTAGAAAATGGCACTCTGATTCACGGCAAGTAGAAAAAGAAGAAAAGTAACAGCCTCGATTATTTGAATTAGGCTCCATGAAATGCCTTTTGGATATGAATATCTAGTTAGGAAGTAGTTACAGATAGGCACAATTTGTTGTGGGACTTGATTCTCGTTGGTACTCTTTTCTTTACCCTGTTGTCTTAATAAACTGACACGTCCTTATGATATGAATATTTAAAAATGACAAGATCAATATACCATAAACGTAATGCCTTCGCGTCTAACACGTTAAATTTAAACGAATAAATTCGGCAGAGAGAAGGCTTCCTTTTGAACATTGTCATTTCGCATAATCATTCGAACGGCCAGGAACGCAAATTAAAAACTATTACAGAGTTACTAAATGGATAACCATGTTAGAACAATTAATGAACAGCGTTAAAAGTATATTATTATCCTGCATATTAAAATTCTCTGCGCAGAATTGCGTTCCTGCGTCCGATGATTAAGTCCTGTCATTAACGCAGCAACTACTTGCCAAACTTCTTGATATTTTTTTTTTTTTCATGGATCGGAAACAAGTATGATTTACAACAAAAGAGTTGTGAAACTTCACAACATTAATTTTCGAACATCAGAATTTTAATAGTTTCTTCCATCCACGGACGTACTATTCTCTTTATGTCTTCCCCCTGTCTTTCCTCTTATTGATTTACACGTGTATCTATCCATATATCGTAAGTGTCCATATGAGTTTATACAAATTATATGGATATTGTATAGGTGTAGTTCACAAGGGTATTCCGATAGTCACGGTCTGATGAGTTTACACTTTCGTTACTTGCCTGTGGCTCTCACTACCGTCACGGTAGTTACTTTTACAAAAGATCATTTTCCACGGTCGATCAATTATTTGCAGTTGACGCTTACACGGCGCGTTCGAGTTCCTAGAGAACCAAGAAGACTGTTTGGCGAGGGAAGAAAATTTAAGAGAATAGAAAATAGAAAAAGAAGAAAGACATAACGACGCACATATCGCATCGACACGGAGTGCGAATTACGGTGGTTTAACACGTCATTAATGATCGCTTACGATTATGAATTAATTATGAAAGTCAAGACTAGCATTGTTCAATGGTCTTTCCATCAGGCCCTAGATTTCTTGCTCTTCAATTTGAACCATCCCGCGCTTTTGTTCGGATCACGTGGCACTGAAGTCGATCTACTTAAATCCGTCCTGGAACTTCCGTTTCGTGATTTATTCGCCAGCGATTCCGTAGAAACTGTCCTATCCACCTTCTGCTTGTCCTTCGACTTGAGTGTACTGCGACTGATCGTACCTATGAACAATGACAATATAAGAAAAAAAGAATAATTACACGGGTATTAAGAAATTGATTGGCCCCTAAGATTAATACATTATTATTCAGTACAGGTAATAAATTCTTACCGGTCTTGGAAAGGTTGTCCTTGCTACGCCGAGCTTCTTTTCCACGGCGACTCAGGGTCTCACGGCTACGATGTCTACGTCGCATCGTCGCCGTCGGCTTTTGTTGCTGATGCTGATCGTAATTGATTTCGAATGGTTCTCGATAATGCCTTGGTTTCCAGGGCGCCAATACACTTACACTCCTGGATACCGTCCTGGTGTGAGATTGAAGAGGTCGATTCAACTCTTCGCGACTGGCTGCCCTGCGTCTCTCGTTCGGTCCAGGAATTTCACCCACTACAAAAAGAATGGCGATAGGACCAAGTCAAAATCAACGTTGAGAAACGCTCTTGTCAATGCGGGTGGTTGACAGTGATCGATGAGCTTTGCGAAAATCACCTGTGGCAGCGTGCAGATACACTACGGATCTCTGCGACCTCTGTGAGTTCTGACTCTGCTGACTGCTGTCGCCTGTCGTACTCTCTCCGGACGACAGAGCGCTTTCTGCGAGTCTTGGCGGCTTCCTCGGGGCCGACGTGATCCCTGAGGTGTGGCGACTTGAATTCGTGACATCATGCCTTGAGTTGGCATGGTCGTCGGTTCGTTTAATTCTGTGGTATCAGAGAAGAGAAGCACATAGAATACAATAAAATGTACAGATACATGCATCACCTATCACAGCCTAGAAGATATCTGTGGGATTTTGTAATAAATTCATAGGATACCGCTTGTACATATATTAGATCGACTCGACATAGGAATGTTATTGGAATTTGCACGAAATTCTTCTATTTCTGTTAATGAGAAACCTGTTCAACCGTTTCGTGGTATTGGTATTTTTAACTTTAGGCTCATTTACTTTGCGGACTCATAGATACCTCTACTAATAACCCATAGACTTGGTACCTTATACTCTGATCATGTGTAGTGATTTCTGTGGTATGCAAAATTACCTGCGCTCGCGGTTCGACGAGACGGATTCCTGATCGGTATCGCCGAAGAAGCGTAAATTCTTCTGTACGGAAACTCGTTCAGGTGCCGAAGAGGCCTCCTCGTCCTCAGTACCAGTAGTCAGGATCTCGCTCTCAGGTATCCTTGCTTTTTTGTCCACAGACTAGAAACAAAAAAGAAAAGTATGAATAAATGATAAAATGATTTTTTGTTTGTTTTAGCCATTCAACAATTTCCCGCACAACGGAGTATATCAAGGATGCCTGTATAGTCCATAGGAAATGAAAAAATCAACTGTAGCCCAGCATCTTCACGAGTCATGACCTCCGGACGTTCGCTGGTTCAATAGATCATCATCCACCGAGAGGATTCACGCGCACGCAATCAACTCCAATGGCTATCAGCAGCGAAGAGTACCGCCTAGGATCGGAATCGGGATCTGACGGAGATTATTCCGCGGACGATACTCGGCTAGGCAAGCCTCGGCACTTAATCTCGCGATTAAATTAAACCACAGAGCGCGGAGTTAGTTAAGCATTTAATCAAACTGGTAATAGGAGGTTGTACTGCCCTAATGACCCCGCTGCGGCAACCATTGACTGATGAATGCACCAGCTCCCCCACAGCTATAAGAGTCTCGATCCTTTATGAAGCTCGGGATACTACGGCGTTCTGGTTATCCTTTTAAACTTTGAATTTCTCAATATGAACTTTCAGTACACGATACAAAAATCATATTCTTTAAAGACACAGCGCAATTAATCATTGCCGTTAATGAGCTCGGATTTATATAAGAAAAAAAAAAAAGAAATAAATTGATTTAACTTTGTAAAGAGACAAATACGAGGCAATGATTCGCCTACGCGCTCTTATGGAGAAAGCTTCATGTACTTGCTCGTGCAACCTCGAGAGACACGTCGTCGACCAGTTTATCTCAGGTACCAGACATCTTGATGACGTCAGGAATCGAGTTATTATTAGGAATGTCTACGAGCTACTTCCGATTCATTTAAAAATCGAAGGTGTCAATAGATTTTATATAATAGATTATTAATTGATTTTTTCTCAATATCGATACGTACTTTTACATTGGACTTATTCTTCCTGGAGAGTGATTTAAACCAGCCCTTCCTCTCGGCTTCTTGTCCCTGATTATCCCTGGTGAGGGTGTTTTTAGATTCACAAAATGGTTCCTCCTCCCTGGTTAAGGTACCCGTTGATCTCGATAATCTTGCGGCTCGAGGAGGACTGGGACTTCCACTTGGTGTCGATAAACGTCTACGATGACTATAGTCGTCCTAAAACAAAGAAAATATATCAAGTCAGGCTATGTCGATGAACCATGAGTACTCTCTAGCTATACTGTACTGGAATGGTATAATTTAACGGAGGACTTATCGAGTGTTGGAAAGGGTTAAGAGGAGTTTAATATCTCGAGGGCTCTTGGTAATGCATGGTCATGGAAGGTACGCAACGTGCCATTAAAATCGATCACCCGTTAGAGGCAGAAAGTGGATCACGCACACGTGGAAGTACATAACCCATACGTAGCATCAAGTCCTTCCACTCTGTGATGAGGTAGAGTAGTGAATGGAGTTTGCGATGCCTGATGAGGGCCCCGACCACGTGGGTGGCACTAGTCAGTCAGACATTGCAAGGGCCCTGGATTAGTTTTTCTATCTTCTTCTCGTTAAGGCGTCAGTCATGAGGAGAGGCAGACTTGGACGGGGAGGCGAAGAGGTTCGATGGAGGTAATGACGGTCTGTGTCACTCGCTAAATGCCCCCATATTAGTCGGCACTCGACGGCCGATAATATTGCGACTGGTTCTCATCCAGTAAGTACTCGGTAGTTACTTTCTCTTGTTATAACAGTTCCATACGAAAACACGTAATTTTCTAAGCAATATCAGTGACCGTTCAATACCAGTGGCGGTTCGTAGCTAAAATTAGTGGGAGTTAAAAAAATTTTAATAGAGAAATAGTGGGTGCTGCAGTTCCGCAGTGCATATGCGCGAGCCGCCACTGGTCAATACTAAAAATCTTCATCTACAGGGGCTGATGAATTTTTAACGTCAATCTTTACTCGTGCGTAACGTATGATTGGTGTGAAAATTGCAACCGTGAACATGGTACATATATAAGGTAAAAAAAGCATAGGATCGGTGGCTTAACTCTTACACCATATAGTGGCACACGCGCCGATCGGCATGTTCAGAGCGCGATGCGTTATTGCCGTAGCTTTCGATACACAATATAATAACATATCGCAGGGCCTTGCCGTACCTGCCGCATAAACTCTTAAATGACTCACAATGAATAGCCCATATCGCGGAATCATCTGCATAGTACAAGCCCGCGCGCTTCCCTCGAAGTCTCCGTATATACGAGCAACAATATCCCGTGTGCTTTCCATAACGAGTCGAGGCACGGTGTACCCTAGGGGCATTGTGACCCACGCACCGCCCTGCTAACTCTTAGCATGGCTATGGCCTTCCTTCTACCTTCCTTCTCTCGTCCACCTTCTTTCCAGGTTCTCTCTGGCTTCTCTATCTTTATCTCTCTCTCTCTCTCTCTCTGTCTCTCCTATACCTTCCTCAGGGAATGCGTTATGCGCGGCTACTCCCTCGCCCGGGAGTTCGCGTGGGCCGGCGGATTGGGCTAGGTCGGGTCTTGCGTACCTACGTAGTACATGCGTGGACGCACCTACATACTCGTACCCTGCATACTGCTCCCTCTACCTACCTTCTCTACCTTTACCTACGTCTTCGCGTGCGTGCATACATACATATACGAGGAACGCATAACTCTGCAACATTAAACCGCTGCGCCGTAGGTCACTGTAGATTACGCATAAATTCCGGGGGATGCGATTTATGACGTTAACCGGCACCCATCTTGGGATCTTTCGCTTCGAGCCAGGACTTGATATCGTCCAACGTCCTTCTGCTGGACCAATTTTATTCTGGAATACAATGATAACCTGGGTATATTATTGTTACTTGGAGTTTCGGGTTGCCAGGTAGATTTTTATTAGGGTACTCTTCGATTTAATGGGATTTTTACTGATTTGGAAATTGGGCTGGTTAAAGAGTTATGAGAATATCAGAAGAGTGTGGCGATCCGCCCATGGGGGGCATAATGCCCATGGCACAAGAAATATAATAAGAGGGAATCCCGCCGCTGTACAAAGGGGCATTACAGTAAGATCTGTAACGCGCAAAGCCGCAAAATAAACGAACGAGGCGTAATGGGTATTGGCTGCCCGTCCCGCCGGTGGTTCTCCAGCGCATGCGTAACTGCGTAACCGAGAGCAAACAGAATAATAAGAAAAAGCCCAAGAGATGCTGCGCAAGAAACATCCACCTTGGGTATCGCAGCCAGAGGACGGGATGTGGTCTGACCAGGAATGCGCATCTAGAAAGAGACGTCTTTCCATACGTTTATCTCAGCGGCTGAACCTTCTCCCTGATGATAATAAAAAGAAATTACTCTCTCGAGTCCGGACCAATTTACCCTGTCCACGTGCATCCAGATTGTAACTGATTTTTTTATTTTACAGAAAAAAGAGGGATGCCTGGAAATCTAAATAAATCACACGAGACGCGTCGTGAGATCAGAAATCTTTGGAAGTGATCAACGAGGATGTCGCCGATGGTCCACGTCGTCCAAGGTCATCCGCTTTCGACACGGTGGCAGAAGAGGCTCGAGCACCATGAGCTTTCTAGGAGGTTGGATAGCTCGGTAGAAAACCGGATGCACACTGCTAAACTCTGTGCACCGACGGGACACCACCACCATTAATAACCGAGGGCGAAGAGGGTGCGGTTTACTTTATTTGGAATAACTTCGGGCTGTGATACCTGCGCCTGTCAATGGCGGCTCTATTGGAAACTCGCTCGCTCTCCTGCTTACACTCTTCTTCGTTCCTTGCGTTTCTTCGTCTCTTCGAGTTCCTCGAGAGCGAATCGTCCGGAACGCCCACGGCTGGTACCATCGTACCTTGCGTATCCAATACTGTGGGTCTTAGCAAGTACGCCTATACATATACATTACGTACTCGTAGCAGCGGCCATTGACGTTTGATAATTGATGAAATGACGCTGCTTGCGGAACGCACTTCGCTCAGAAACTTTTGGATCTTTTCTAGGTGTAACTGTAGATATAATATCGATACAGCATCCTTGATGCTCATTGACGAATATTAATGGTTATTGCCTATCACGATGGATGTCTTAGCTATCTAAGAATGCGCTCGGCTACCATCCAATGAGAAGTCACTGACTCGTTAGGATTAATAAGAACGCTATGGTACTTGGATGCTGTGAACGAGGAACAATGTAATGGACAAAAAAAAACGTATTTTGAATTTTTCTTTGCTTATGCGATAATGGGTGTTACTTCACTGTCACGAGATAGATAATTGAGCTACTGGTAGTTACAGCAGACTGTATCCGTCTTAGCATCTCAAGAGTTCGTCTGTGTACCTTGATACATATGGACCAGTTGGTACCGAAGCTAGTTTCCACTACAGTAGATGCATCTGTGCAGCGTCCTAAGCCGAGTGGAGGAAGTTCTAATCTAAGCTTCCTCTTAGGGCTAACCTAACCTAGCACTAAAGCCAGGATAGAAAGAGCCGGAGTGCATTGCGGCAGGTAGAATCGTATCGGCAAATTGCAATCGGCGACCGCCTTGTCGGCAACTCCCATTGCAAAAAAGGGAATACGGATACTACGAATATCCGGGATTATTTAGGTCCAGGGCACGCCGTAAGGGAATCGTTCTGAGAATTCTACAATCCCGTACTATCTTTTCTCTATTCCGGGTTATTCTAGGGTTAAACTATTAGTCGCTCCTGTGGAAAGGATGAAAGTGCCTGGGATGAAAAAAGAAATACGACATCGGATGAGTTCAGTTCGAAGAACGTTAACTGATAGTGACTAAGGACGAAGGGAGGGAGGGGGAGAGAGAGAGAGATAACTTTACGTAAATGAGGTGTAGCGCAATTACGAGTTATTGCCCTGGAAACACGAGCTGGAAACACAGCTGTTCTCGCATAGTATTCCCGAGGAAGACTAGCGATTCGTTGATGCTAAGTGCTAACTATTTCAAGAATCTCGCAATCTCACGGTTGAACCTTTCTAACCCTCTTATCTATCTCACGCCAACTGCCACTTTACAGCTCGCTGAAGAGCGTGTTGTCGCCGTTGCAAGTTCTTGAAGTTCATCTTATTACACCTTGGCGTAAATGCCGTCATTTAGTATTGAGTAACAATAATGCACTGGGCAATGCGTGATAGTTCGTAACGGATAATAATATAATTTTGTAAAATTTTTTCTCTATATTTATTTTCAAAAAGGTATTTTCCGTTAATTTTCACTTATTGGCCATGCATTATGTATCTGTGTACATCAGTAGGAGTACTGGGATATGAAATATTTGTGGATCGAAATAGAAGCGTTAACGGCAGTTCTTAGAATGTCTGACAGCATGTGAGAAAGACGCAGGGTGAGTAGAGACTGTGAGAAACATCATCGCGCGAACAAAATGAAGAGCGCAGTCGAGTGAAGCCGCTGCGAAAAAGACGTCAGGCCACGTCTTCCCCGAGGCGTACGACGTACGTCTCCCTTTCACTCTCAATCCGGTGCCCGAGAGTGCTGCGTGGAGAAATGGTTAGCTAACTACTATTTCAGTCTCTCCTCTTTGATCTGCCTTTGCTCTTGAGTCCCCGGTGCAATTAGCACCGAGGACGAGGAAATTAGGCACTAAAGACAATCAGAACAGATCGCTTGATTATAATCAGTTAGACAGTTTACGAGGGGGAATAAAACGTAATTTGTAAAATTGGGTAGTGGACTATCGCGCTAATGAACTATTATATTAGCTTCTTCCATACCGAAAGATTATTCAAGGATCAGATTCTTGTAATAGGTACCTCTGAGCCATCAGCTTTCAGCAACGGACAATATAAAAATTGTTTCCAAATATACATATGTCAAGTTCAAAACCTTCATAAAGAAACAAGGTACAAGACGTAGACGTAGCTGGATAAGAGGTTACTATCGTGAGCCATGACACCCAGCAATTAGCAAGATTTCGTAATGTCGAGTTCAGCATCCCCTTCCGCCTGCACGTTCTGTTGCACGTTCGGCAGGTGCTCTGCCGCGATCCAGGAGAGCGTGTGGGATGTTCGAAGTCGAACTTCCTGGGATAATGTAGCGGTAACCCTAGCTGGGATCGAGATGCGATCGTTACAATGGCGCTAAGACGGGGTAGCTTGAGTTATAGATGGTCACGGCAATGGATGTTACCGTCAGCCGTGCCGAGACACCTCAGCGATCACGCGGAACGAAATCGTTTATTTACCCAATGACAGTACGCTTATTCAAGGGCTACCATTTTTAAATAACTTGGCATTAAAGAAAATCTCGAGGAGCGATCAGTGCTCCGTCATCGAGATGAAGAGGAGGAGGCTGAGTCGAGGGTTGTATTTTTTCTGCCCCCTTCAAGATTTTTTCTTCAGGGTGCTTTACGGACGTCTCAAGAGATTCTAGACGGTTCTAGTATCCCGATAGGAAGTCGGGATCAGCGTGAAGTGGATGGATCGTGAATGAGTGTCTTTCAATTGCACTTCAGTATCTTCACCTCTAAGAGCAACGACTTCAGAGCAGTTGGACATGGTCGACCCTACTTGAAGGATATAGTACTTGGTCAGGACAGCTGGGTATGAAGACATCTTATACCTTATCCTCAGTGAAGCGAAGTAGGACTTGCGAAGGACAAAGGACAATGTTTTGCCAGGAACGGCGGTTCTTCAAACCGAAGCCACAGGAAGAGGACTCCGGCTTCAGCAAACCACAACAAATAGCCGTGGTATCGTGTTGCGAGTAATTGAACGGGTTTCATCCAACCTGTATTAACTATTGAGAACGGGGCAGCGGGTGGGATGAAGAAGGCGAAGAGAAGACGATGAAGCTACAGGAGGAGGCTGAGAGAATCAAGAGAGGATGAAGAGAAGTACGTCTGTCTGTTGGTCAGGGTACCCACTACCCGCTGGCGATATAATGGCGCTGATCCTAGGCCCTCGATGTACGTGAGGCCAATACCGTATTGTTATTTGTTAGGTTAGGTACTCCCTGCTCCCAGATCAAGTACCCGCATGTCTGAGATACGGCCGAGACTGGAATAATATCTTGTTCGCTTATTGTTACCGCTTGTACCAGATGAATCATTCTATTATCGAGATAGCGATAGGGATCCACCTTTATTTTTTTTATTTTATCAAGCTTTCGCACGGTACCATAATCTCCCTATGGCGCCCCGACCCGGGTCCTTGCGACAGGGTGACGATCAGAATCATTGAGGTATGAACCGATCTCCCCCCCTGATGATCCTGTCGTTATCCTCGATCATCGAGAACTCTCGTGAACGAAGCTGGCGTTCCGCAAAGTTGCCGCGTGTAATAATTGTCCTCGGAGTTTCGCTTCGCTGGAGACGACCCTTAATGGTGGTTCAGCTGCCGATGGCGCAAGAATTCTAGGTGTTGCAGATTAGATTGAATTGGGTTGTTCGTATTTATCCGGTACCGCGTTTACCGGACTGTGAGAAACCACTAAACTTTCAGACGGATTCGCGTGTCTACGATTTCCCAACCGAACAGACCGGACCGTCGTTTCTTATTAAGATTCAAAACGTCGCGGCCATGTCGGATAAGGACAGTCTCTGACTTAAGTCAGACTTTACTTCCGTCGTGTACTCGCTTTCACTTACAACTTTTATATCTCGTCTTATCTTTAACTTTCTTTGATCTCTGTCGTGTTCATGCAAACGACAATTAATAATAGGATAGTCATTAACGATATCCTGTCTTTGGCATCACGATAGGCTGCAAGCTGATGATACGTTTATGGGCAAGGCAGCTAGTAGCAATGTCCCGTGTATACTTACGATAATGGTAACTTGAACCGTGCCAATATCGGCTCTCGGTCAATGTACAATGCATCGGGTAGGAAACAATGGCAAGCCGTGAACTCGTGCAGCGTAACGTCATAGTCGCAACTCGCATCTGCACGTGCACATGCAAACCACGACGAGACGACTGGCCCAGTTTACTTTACGAGGGAAGCATTTAAGCGCAGCGTTACGCGATACGTGCATGTTATTACGCGCGAAACTAAACCGGACGGAGAAAGACAGAAAGTGCAAGTAAAAAATTGGACCAGTTTCAAGATTTATTTTTGGTCACCGTATAGATACAGGAAATTAATAAATTTTAAATTAATAATTATTATTCACGAGCTCCGTTATGTGTATTAACGCTTTCATTGTTTATAATTTTTAAATGAAAAATATTTAAACATGCTTTGGTGTCACATAGAAACAAAAAGTTTTCAGTAAATGGTCAGTTCAAATTCAAGTAATGGTCAGAAAAAGTCATTTCCGCGGCAAGAACGAAAAAGTTAAAGGAGTCGCATAGATACTGGTTGAGGAGGTGGAGTTTATGAAGAGTTTGCTAATTAGAGTAGGGCGCCTTGAAACGGTTATAGTAATTAGAAGAAAATACGTCATAAAGATCTCGAGAGCCGTTTAACGTTAAGTAATTGCGTGATCGCACGTCTCAATATGTTTTTTCCACTGTGCAGCTTCCTTACGTCTTCATCGTGTGAAATACATCATCTGCTGGTAGATTAGACACGGACTTGATGTATATGTATCGAGCATCTACTGGGCACTTGTTGCTTATAACTACTTCTATCTTCATTTGAAAATTCCAACCGAAGACGGGATCCTGGATAGGACGTTGAGAATTCCGCTGCGTGTCCGCGCGCGCGTAATCACAGTCGAGGTGCATTACGATTTCTCGAGGTTTACGGCTGTGTTTACATATTTGCGAGCAATCAGCCGTGGCGATCATTACGAATGATTATAGCACCGGCCTCGCAAACTACAAGACCATTTTCTCCGTCGTAAACTATTCTTAAGGCATTGTGTATCGTTACAGTTACAGTCAGGTATGCGTGTACGACTGACTTACCGTCTCTATACTTTTTCTGTATGTGCTAAAAAAAAATTTTTTAAATTTGTTCGACACGTCGTTCGTACGATAAAACTCGACAAGAATTGGTCGTAGAAGAAAACGATTGTCTGAATTGCCTGTAAAAAATTTCGAGAAATGAAAAATGTTCAATGACATTTTTCAAATTGAAAAAAAATTAAGCGAATGCGCTCGACAGTTTTCTGTGATGCCCACTGAGGTGGGTGTAAAGTTGAGGCAGGTCAGTTGCGCCACGAAAAACTAACGGTACGGTATTGAGTTCGTTATACCACAAGAATTGCATCGAATGGTCCAATTACGTCAAGGAGAAAGAAAGCCTACATTGAAATGAAAGTACGACATGACGAATCGATAACGAGGAGCAATGCAAAAAAGTGAATAGAATAGAAACGATGGAACGTACATATATAGGCATATACTTTCATTAGTGTAGTAATACAGTGTATAACGAAGACATCATTTTTTGTCGACTCCACATCGATTATCTATCGTAAGATACGACTAGTAATTTCCTGCGCATCTACAAGCGTACGATTCTAATTAAATGACAGTCAAAGATGCCGGTTCGCGCGACTTCCAGTGTTGTAAATTATGATTAGCGGCAGTTACCATAGGCTGGCAGTCAGTGTACAGTAAAGAGAGGGAATCAGTGAGAGTGAGTACGTTACGCACTTACTCGGGAGACAGAAGGAGAAAGAATGAAAAAAAAAGAACCATAGCAATACGAAAGTTAAAGACGGTAGTAAAGTAATGACCGATTCAGTTCGGTTAAAGCTCTCAAGTACTTGGAGTAAGATTATTCGCCGCACAATTTGCGTTGGATGCCTGCCTACCAGACTGTTTAAAAACTGAGCTTGCTTCGCCAGGCATTATGCTAATACCGTGTTGCGGTACTATACGAAGATATTTCCTCGATCGAACCAAACCAGAAGTTCGTACTACTTGTACATATCGAAAGGAACCTGCTGAATAGTTGGGACTTGAATTCAACTGGTCTTGGACTGTACATTTCCGGTAGTCGTGACAGCGACTTCAGGGAAGGGAAGAAACTACCTTCGGATCCCAATGGAGGAACCCGGTGAATGTAGCCTGAAGGTCCGAGTCGTGCTTGGCGCATAACGTTGGCGCGAGCCTCCACGGCTTATTATCATATCCCGGACGTTTTCTAGGCCCGTAGAAGACGCTCGGGACACGAGCAGACCCAGAAAACCACCTCCTCGCGCGCGAACTAAACCCTCAGGGTTGTTAGTCTCTCGTTCTATTTATTTTTATTGCTATTATTATCTCTCTATCTCTCTCTCCCTCTCTCTCTTTCTCTCTTTCTCTCTCTCTCTCTATCGTTATCTATCTCTATTTGTAGCTCTTTCGTTTTCCTTTATCTCTTCCCTTTTTTCCCCTGGGTAAAACTGACGCACACAATTTGCAATCGACCGCGATGCCTCGTCCTGCTGAAGTGCCCAGGAACGAGAAGATGAAGACGTACGTATATGTTAATTCAACGGGCTTTGTGCGACTGACAGTGGTACAGGTCGAGAGCGTGAGTAAGTGCTGGGTTTACGGTTACGCTTCCCTCCGGATCAACCATTCTGGATCCGGAGTAGATTCTGGTTTTCATGTGAGGAGTAGTATATCCGCCTATCCGACACTGAGATACGTTCGCTGCGTGAGAATCCGGTCTGTTTATTCGCTCGGTTAGCATTTCTACCTGAAGAAGAGTAGATCTTTCATACTTGCACTTTGAAAGACAGTGTATCGTATACCTATATGTATACATATGTATACGTTTAGTATTGACTGTACCTATGTTCAGATTGGTAGACGGCTGTCAAACAGTAAGAAAACTGTCACTAGGTTTATGATTTGATATTATTTTTATCAGGGTACAGACTACTGGTTTTTCTTTTAAACACGTCATTTTGACAGTATAGTAATATATCTGACACCCGACAAATCTTCATTTCGCAGCATCAACTCTCGTTCAATTATTCGATCTCGTAGTGGAAAATCTTAGATGTGTAGTCTGCCTTGTTATTGCCTTCCCACCTTCTTATTCTTCCTCGTTTTCCACAGTGAATAGTAACCTTTGCATCAGTCTATTCGCTTCTACTCTACAGCCTCCAGTACCATCGAGATTGGAGATGCCAGCAGCCTTTACACCGTGGTTAAGTAAATATTAGCATTTTGCTAGTTAGCAACTGCATTGTCATCTCCCTCAAGTGCTACAGACTGGAGAATGTATCATTTAGCATTATGTCTCCATTGTGTGCAATGCGGAGTAAGTATACAGCCGTCAGCAAGTTCACGTTATCTCACTAGCGTCACTGTTCACTTCGCTAGACCTATATTTATAGAAAAAAAAAAAAAATTAAATTCAAGTAAAAGTTTCGGTTTACGCCTCGATAACAAAGAAATGACAAGGACGTCTAGGATGGCCAGTGGTAATCGTTACAGTACACGAACGTGTCAGACTTCGTAGTAAAGTAGCAGCAATGGCCGTTCACCCAGCCATTACTCCACTATTGCGAACTAAATAAGGGCCAGTGGCTTGCAGGTGCATTGTCATTCTCCCGCGGCCGTTGCATAGGAGAACGGCTGAATGCACTCGAGGTGTCCGCGAACCGTAGGATTCTTTGTCGGTGCCTGTCACTTTCGTAGCTAATTATAAGCCGGACAAAACCTCCGCATTAGCGATGATTGCCTGCTATAGAGAGAGAGAGAGAAAGAGAGAGAGAGAAAGAGAGAGTAGTGACAATGCACTCAACAGCATTTACGCGAGCTTTTTGCCTTTTTACGTCATCTTTTCCTAAACATCCGCTCTTCCCGTACCTAATCGAGAAGCTACCTAGGTATATGCTCGTCCGTCCCATCATGCCCTGCGCGCCTCTCTCTCTCTCTCTCTCTCTCTCTCTCTCTCTCTCTCTCTCTCTCTCTCTCTCTCTCTCTCTCTCTCTCTCTC
>JASANN010000262.1:2584654-2657641 GCA_031762395.1 Calameuta pygmaea | reverse complement strand
AGAACTAGAACGCCACATGTCCCAAGGTTTAGTTTTTTTTTTTAAAACACATTCGCTTGCCATTGTGAACGCCGCACGTCCTCCTAACTACCCTTTGACAAGTTTGTATATATATATATAAGAAAGCAAGAATTGATCTTTAGCCAGGAATAAAATTCTTCATAGAAATAAAACCACCGTTCTTACTAAATGAATGGACGCTAATCGCAGATTTGGCATCTTGCCGTTGACCGGTTTTTTGGTCGTATTTCATGGGTCTGAGTGCAGCCACCTTCGCACAACCGTTCTACGGGCTATAGGGCTCAATGAACCTCATGAATGATGCAATGGCGGCTGTTCGTGTAGGATTCAGCAATGGTTCGCCACACGAAACCGACCCCCTTGTTTAATGGTGTGGACTTGTTTGCTGTTATTTTTGTAGCGGTTACCAAAGTCACCGTTTTGAATAATCCGGATGTACATATTTTCTTCCTGGTCCCAGTGTTGTTCCTCGCGTTCGTACAGGGATATTTAGTTTCATCCGAGTATCGGGTGAGTTTGGGTAACTATGGGGTATAGATATTTAAGCGAGGAGTGAACATGCGAGTTTAATTCGTAATCAGTCGATAAATAATAGGCAGTGCCAATCAGGGCTGATTGTTGCAGTGGAGGAAAATGCACCTTGTATACAGGTCCCAACCACACCGGTAAATCCTACGGGTGGTGTATAATTACCAAGATTATACATATCAACATAACTAGAGCGAAAAACACTGACCTGGTTGTTAAACCACTGCGCGAGCTGTATCAGCTATCTGTACCCCGGTGCATAGTATGCACATGCTGCAGTTATACTGTTACTGCTTATGTGCGCACCTTCACTCTCTATGGCGCTATTTATAAACCAGAGATCAACTTACGTGGCGGATTGAAAAATCTTTACTAGATCAATTTGACTGGATACAATTTTGAAGAAATCTTAGGATTGTATTAATAATTGGATTATCGAATAGAACGAAAACTTTGAATATCGATAATATAGAAATATATATATATATATATATTCTTATATAAATATGTATCTTTAATGTTAACGGTATGGTATCTTTGGTAGAATTTCTGAATACACTCTATATCTGTATACATGGGAGATTTTTTTAAAATTAAAGACAGGGATTCGTTCGAGGTCGAATTTGATTGCAGTCAAGAGAATATCGGATCGATCGATCGATTACTAAGACACCTGCTGAAAAATTATATATATTTTTTATAGAGATTCTTTTTCCTTGTTGAAGAAACCTTGTATTCTATGAACGAGGTCGAATTTCGTTCTATCGAAAAATGAGAAGAATTTATAATGTCGCGTTTCTTATAGGACCTTTCAAGGATTTACGTCTCCATGTTATTATATAGGTACAGATCATTGATTATGCTGCTGATGGCCTCTTTTTTCCTTCATTCTCAACACAGCGGGAGAAGAGACAGATTCTCATATGCTATCGATAGATCCGGATGGTCTTTCGTTTTGCCATTTTATATGAATAATTTATTTGGAGATTCTCGCGAATTATTATTAGACATTGTAATACGTAGCGGACGGTGGACTTCCGTGTGTATGTACATATACTCGTAAGTACGTACCATAAAGTAAATGATTTAAAAAAAGAGATAAAAATGTATAGAAAAAAAAGTCGATGAAAACATAACATGCTTTGCCTTGTTGGTAATACTGCCTTTTTTTTCATTTTTATGGCCCAAAGCAAAAGCGAGGTCCACTGGCCCAATTTATGAATTTTACCTATCTTATACCGCAACGTGTATCCAATGATTTCTGCTTTCACTGTATCCAGTGTAAGGTAAATTAAATTATAGATCTTTAAACGTGTATCTCGCTTAGACGTCGATACAACTCATAATTAAACATATGTTAGTATAGTTATGCAATTGGAATATTAAAATTGTCCCAGTTCGATCAGCACAGTTTCCATATCTATATATACCATGCATATTGGCATAATGTCATACGAGGTGCATGAAGTTTGAATCCATACTCGATAAAGGCTAACTCCCTGTACTAACAATAATGATAATGTTGTTTCTCGGATACTTTTACGAGAGTGACCTTGGCCCGTACGAAATGACGTGAACATTGAAACGTCCACATGTGTATAGGTAATGGGATTGGCGAAATATTTAGTGACAGTATATACCAATCAGAGAATTAGCAACAAGATTTTTCGGAATATCGGCTTACCATGATTTAATGTTATCCGGATAAAAATTCTATATCATTGAGAAACCCAGCTTATACTGTATACATATTTTTTTCCCAGCAAGATCATCACTGGCAACAGCATCGCTATGATGTTACGGTAGTTAACTTCGACTTGTCCGATTTCTCGAGTAAAATTCAATACAAAGTGTCTCCCATCATCGATGGATGAACTAATGGTACCAATTTCTGCGTTTTTATTCTCTGTTCCAGTTTCCCACCCCATTATCCATTTCGCGTAATGGCAGGTTTCCAAGTAGCAGAGCACTCGATCAACTCCAATCTTTCGTTTTTCTCCCATTTCCGATCTTCATACCGATCTGGGTGGTAGATCACACTGGAAGCCACGATCCCTCATTCTCGCGAGATATTATGTATAAACAAAGCGTCATCCGCATTGAATTCGAGGTCTGGCGAGCATCGAGTTAGCAGACAGCGAACGAAACCAATTACAAAGCCGACGTGCGAGACCTTAGGTATACATAGCGGAGGTATAACTCATACACAGCGCCCCTAGCAGACGAGTTTGCAATTACTACGACGGAAGAAACGACGATAGAAGGAGATATGGGGGACGAGTCCGAAGCTAGAGGTTGTAAGATCGGCGAAGAAGTAAAGAGTCAAGTAAGAGGGGTCAGTAAGGGCTGTAAAGGCTGTGGAAAGGCTCTCTCGAGCATAGGGCCCACAGGGCCCTGGCAAGAAGTTACGAGGCTGTTGACAATCGCGCGTAGGATTCGCGGAACCGTATAAATGCTTCATACCCAACAATCCCCCTAACGCAAGTCTTAAATCCGTTCTGCATCCCCGGCCACGTGCGATGTATACAGTGCAGGTATGGAGCGCGAGCAAGTCGGCAATGTAAAAATGATAATTGAACTTTATCACCGTTCCGGCAGAGGGACATGCTGACTGTGCGGATTGGTGCCTACGGCAGGATGAACTCTGGTTACGGTGTGAGATTGAAAAAGTTCATAGGCAGAGGGAAGTTAATGTGAAGGAATAATAAGAATATTCGTAGATATAGGTATGTATAACAGTGGACCATAGCGCTAATGACGCCTGCAACGATTTGCTAGACCATGTTGAATAAACTTGCTACGATATGACGAGAATCGTGAAAAAGTCTCGTCCTTCTGTGCGCGAAGGGTGGAGGAATGTCACCCATTAACATTCCCATAAAACCACCGCGTGTAAACACCACGGATGGCGTAAACGGTGCTGGCGAACGTAGCCAGCTGGGAGGCACTAGGGAGAGAGGGACTGTGGTGAGAAATCCAATCCGCTTCCATGGGGTTATTATGGTGATAATTTACTACTCTTCCTCGGGAGAGCAGCGACAGACTATGCCGACCGTTTATGCATAGCCATGGAATGCCGCCGCCGCCGCCGCCGCCGTCGTGGTCGCGGTCCTTGCTGCGCCATGGGAAAGTGTTTACACCTACATTTTCAAACGAGCCTAATCGACCGGACTGGTCCTTTTCAGTTGCGGTGGAGTCCGCAGCTGCGTCTCTATGTATGCTGTGCTCTTATGGGACTTTAAATAATCCATGACTAGACTGAATGTATGTTTCAAGTGGTACTTTGCAACTTTGAAGTACCAGATACATTGAGGAAAAAACTGTGAGAAACTTGTGGGAAGGCCGCTGGACCAAAATATTTGTAAAAAAAAGGTGGATGCAATTTTATGGGCATGAATCAGTGAGATCCTTGTCAGTCTTATTGGAGTCTGTCGATATAAAAGGTACAAAGGACTAATTTCCAGCATCTCCATTTAAGGATTACGTGAAGGATAACACCAAGCACAACTGGGACAAGTGCCTAACCATATTGGGAATAACGGAGGACGTTCCGGGATGTCTTGCACTTTACGTAAAGGTCATCTCGTTGACCTTACCCTAATTTCATAGCAAGGTGACAGTGTATCTAGTTGCCATGATAATAGCTGTACAAGACGCGTCACGATTCGACCCTGCTCCTTATGACCCAGTTTCCTTAAGTTGAACGGAAGTCTGATCTCTTATACCCCGCCAAGAGAAAATCTTGAAAGAAAACATAAGACAATTCTGAGAATTTTTCATTATGCTTATGAATAGTTCAATCCAGTCCATTGATGCGTAAATTACCCATCTTAATAACATAAGAGAAATTCAGATACAGTAGCAAAGAATCCGAGCTCAAACGTATATATTCGGATACAAACGCATTCTAAAAATCCCATACCCAGTTGAAGTTAACTTTTAACGAGCTTTTCCATTGATCCCATCGACTCTTCACTGGATCTCTCCAGCATCAAGAAGAAACACTTGAATGCATCCAGCCCTAAGATGCATCGTGCTCACAGTATTATCAGACGTCTCCGAAGGTGCTATTCCTCTGCATCGATCTTCCTTATCGCGACTGGGAGGTGGGACAGATAGGTATGCACGCAGGTGAGATCGTGGACGCCTGCAGCTTTTTCATCTGTCTTCTTTTTCTCAGTGCAACGCGACCATCTAGGGGTTTGACAGTGCCAAGTGGTTAGAAAAGTCTCGAATAAATCCACGCGCTAATACAGCCGCATCCTGAGATCCTGCTCGCGCTAGGTAGCTTCGTGATAAAAGGAGGAACGCACAGAGATGAGAGAACAGTGGGAAGTTACTGTATAGGTACATAAGCCAATGCGTACAGGTTGTACACGTTACACGATACACTGCTACACCGTACAGAATAGATAGACAGATGCGTGACACGGCTGACTCTCCTTGTCGGCGGCCACCTTAAGATTATGCAACTCTTTCGCCTTCGACCATATGGTGGCGGCGCCTTTATATCTCACGGCTATATTGGTGTACAAGTACGCCCTGCGTCGGTACGTATTTATCTGACCACCTCTAGGCGGCACCTTAACAATTCTTCTGTTACATCTATCTATATACACGCCAGGCAACCTAACCTCCTAGCAGGAGTCAATACAAACGTCACCTTGACCCTGAGTTTAAGATTCAAATTATCTTTCACAAAATATCAGTGCAATTTCTTTTCTTTTTTTTTCTCGCTTATCTCATAATTGACGTATAGGGTCCCTGTTCGCGAAAAGAGTAGCGTTATGCTTTCAGAAGGGGGCATTTGTTCTCGCCTCCGCTACATCGGTAAAATGGTGAACGCTATATATAAGCCCGCGGTGAAGGAATGGAGGCTGCACTTATCGCTGTACAATTTCATCGGCACTTAAAACGTCATCTCGCGAGGCTCCACCTTTTCATCAGCTGCTAATCTCGCTCTCGGGGCCTCTCAATGCCCGACTTCGTTGGTGTATACACACTATATATATATATATATATATATATATAACTCGCACGCTATTCATCCTCTCCTTCTTAACAGTCCGAACCCCATCTTTCCATCCCTCCTGTACGTACCTATAATAAACTATCTCAGGCCCGCCGTCGACTTAAGCCTGTATTATCGACCAGTCCTTTTTTAACCAACTCTGAATTACCGGCTGAAATCGCAAGATCGTTGCTAACCCTTGGTACCGGAAGTCACGGGTTTCTACAGCTCCTTAGGCGCAATTTAGTCCCGATTTTACATCCTAACTACAGACTGAAGGTAGATAGATACCTATAACACATATTGTTATGAATACTCTTATCTATACACTCTTGTCAGAAGAGCTTCGTACCCAACCAATACATACCATATACCTACAGCATAACGGATCCAGTCAGGGTGGTCTAAGGGATTCATACTACTAATAAGATTTTTGAAAAAATGTTACAATTTATAATTGCAATGCCCCAAGTCATGAATTTGCTCGTATGCCAGATTTGTGATTATTATTTTTTTTCTTTTCGTTTGAACATCACGCATGCGTTTCTCTCCATTTTTTCTACAGCTTTAACCGAGACTTTATTTTGTCTAACGTTTATTATGGTGGTCAGTAGTTTTTATCTTATTTTATATCGTACCTGAGCTCTGCACTGGATTCCGTGCTGAGCTCTATCGACAACCAGCAGCATGCAGACAGAATCGGTTTCGACGCGCTCGTTTATTACGGTTACGGTTACAGTTACGAGTGAGTCTACTCTCGATTTTACACACGGAATTCACTCTCCATGAAGCTAACGATAAGTTACGTCTCGCGGTCTATACAGTCAATTTCTCGAGTTGCACACATAAGTCCATATGAATTTTCGTTCACGCTATCTGACCGTGATAATAAATTACATACCAGTAGCCGGAATCGCTTTCGACGTACCCACCTTAAAAATCATCCGAAACGAGAGAATCGTCCGTGACAGTGATGAAACCGTGTAGCAACCGTGTAAACGGTACCTTGGGAGCCAAGTCGCCATTGTGAATACAAAGTCGATCTTATCACTTGGTAATATACGCGGCATAAGGAATCGACTAAAGATTCCAATCGTATACGTTATATCGTAGGCTGCCTATATCACGTTTCTTGGCCGCTCAAAAGCAGTCATAAAGATTTGCAAAGGAGCCTGTGCAAATCGGTTACTGCGTAGCCTCTCAAGGAATTCGCCGATTGATAACAATCGTAGATCACGCATGATAATGTATCCTGAAAATTGTTCAAGGATTTCGATAAGCGCCATTTAATCGTATCAGCATCGAGTCGATTAACACTTCTCTTCTTGCTTTCATCTCTATCGTTACATAACACGTAGTACCTTCGGTATATACCTGTGACACAGTGCTTACAACCATGCATTTTACAACTTTGCAAATGATACTTTCAAAATTGCTATATTATCGTAAACGGAAGTCACATTCGGATACTGTTCAGTTCTATATATATACATACATGCATACACATATACATGAATTTCTTCTCAATAGACTGCTAATGACACATCTCTTATTCTCTATCGCAGCGCTTAGTGTTCTTATAGCAACTGGAATAACATGCGCCTGTAGTAAAACGTAACTTGATCCTGGTCGTATATATAGTTATGTACTAGCCTGAGCTAACTAAGCTATATATGTAGCCCGAGGTATAGCCGAATGTTAAAAGTTAAAGAGCGATAGGGTGAGTAGGGGGGGGGAGGGGTAAGGGTCGATATAGGTACAAAAAAACTGGGAAACGTTTGTGCTCCTTGAGAGCCGAGAACGTTTAGGTTTATTTGTCGGTACGAAGAAACGGTAAAGGAAGAAGCGCTCGAGGGATGAAAGGGTTGGATCTTATCGGAGTAGGGATAGAGGGATGGGAGGAAGGGAGGGAGGACTATGAGTTTCGCGTCTACCTTTTTCCTCCCTAAGGTGCACGTTAATCGGGTAGGATAGCGCGCGTGTGCGTGCAACGGCCTTATGCGTTATAATAACGCATCCCCGTATGTCGAGCTGGAGTTAAAAGTCGAATAATTATATTTCCATAGGCGGTAATAATTATAAAATACCAATACGGCAAGGGCCCACGGCTAGGAGATAGGGCTCTCACCCGGGTAAAAACAAGTGACAGGCGTTGTTAATTGGCAGCCTCTAGATGGCAATTAAGATTAATAACAAGCTAGCAATCGCCGGGCCGCCGCTTGCGTTCGACGTATGTATGTGCAGCGTTGGTATGCCTGGGTGTCCAGTCTGCAGGAAGCCAGGACAGAGCCAACCCTATACCGATAATAATATCGTACAGGCTAAACCGGCGGTACATACGCGAGCTTATACTAATGAGATAAATCGGCATATTTTTGTGAATTCTTCTCGCACCTTATGTATACCTGCTAGACGCGAGAATCATCCGCGATTTATAATTGACCGGACTTCGAACACTTATTTAATGTAAATGTCGTGGCGTATCAGGATTTTTTATATGTTCGTCGATCAATATCGATCATCGATTAGATTTTCATTGTAATTTGGATCGTGTGCAAAAAAATTTATATTTCTTTTTTATCCTGTCGGACATTGTGGCTATACGAGGTAGACCGTGTACATTGGAATTCTTCAATGTTCCTGTCCGGTAGTGGAATTCAAGTATCGATACGGAGAAACAAACCAGCGACGAAAGTACAAGTACTTGCTTTGGTCTAGCTCTAATGTGTCGGCCTTGCGTTCGCATTCCACTCCGCATCAAACAGAGTAGAAAACCAGTTCGGTTCACCTATCGCTCAACGTACCGACTCTCACTCGAGTTACGCATCGGTAAACTCCGTCAGCTTGTCGTGCTCGATCAGAGCTCATTTTTTTGTTTCGAAATTTCGACGTGAGGTCGCACCCGATCGCCCCTGATCATTCGTTCACGTTGACCGAGGATCAAGAGTCCATTTGGAACGAGTCTCTTTTCGACGCGATCAATGACAAATTCACGGTAATCGATGTATACCAGAGGTCAAGCTTATAAGATGTCACTACGTCGTAGCACCTGTTATTTCCTTTATCACTTGAAGCAAAAGTCAGGGTCTGAGTGTGGAATGATATATGGCTACTGAAAAAGTATCTGCCAACGTTCAGTGTCGATTATGAGATTCCTGATGGAGATTGGATGGTAAATTAATAGGAGAGTCTCGTGCGCATGCGCAGTCATTTGAACGGATAAACTAACTATCTGGTTGTCAAAATTTGAAATGTACTTGAACATGTTTTTCAATGTTATCCCATTAACTATTTTCATTGATCCTTAAAAAAATTTAATTGCCGTCAATTTTTACATGAATACGCTCGCTAACGTAACCTGTACGTTACGTTAGACTTGACGGATCTTGGCTTTGGTATCGAATATCCCAACTGTACGTATAGATGCTTGTCTGTGACAGATTCGGTCTAGACACTCTCGCCAAGACGGAAGAGTATAAGGTTTCTCGTTGGCGAGATCAGTAACTAGAAGACAGGTATATAATACTTGTAGAAATTAAAAAATACCTACAACCGATGCCATACTCGAGATAGACATTACCGTGTCCCCATTCGATTTGCCAAAAGAGGATATTCATTGTGTAATTTACGTATATGGTACTGGCTCTTATGCGTGTTACGTTTTATATGGACCCTAAGGATCCATGTCCAAGAGTACACGAACATGTATATAATTCTCAGTACGTAACTCTCCCAACGCACCGTAGAAAGTTGAAACGTTCAATTCTCCCACGAGATAAAATTTCTTGCCGTATACACTGACCGGCATCTTTCATCCCAATGACTTCTGACCAACCCGACGTTTCTGGGTCGCGAACTTACTTTGCTGAGGTCAATCGCGCGGCTATGCCGATGCCTTACACGACAACAAAGCCAATTCAGCGGCATTGCTTGCCGAAGAGCGGTTATAATAAAATACAACAACGTACTCTCACTTTCGAATCCACTCTCACTTGCGTTAGAGGCCGTCGCCTCGGGGATCACTCATCTCCTTTTACTCTGCCGGTGCTTATTATATGGGAGTATTTTAACTTTTGAGAAGATCCAATCCAAAGGCACCTAACAAGTAATACTTGTGCCAAACGTGGTCACAAGTAATTTTTTTTTTATTATAATTAAACATTTATATATTTCGAAATGAAACAGAATCAATAAAAATTTTAAGGACGAATTTATGTGAAAGTTGAAACCAAAAAATTTTTTTATTTTGAAAACTACTCGATTTGGCAATATATCCAATGCGGATGGCGATCAGGATGTATTTCTGACAGAGGAACTAGCTCACCTTGGTACAAGACACGACTGTCTACAGTGCTGTATATATGCTTTTAATTCGCCTCCTATTACTGTCTCGTTATCCTAACACCGAGCATTGATTTAATGAACAAAACAATAATAGCGATATTATCGACACTACTTTTTGCGTATAGGAGCAATATATATCCTCGAAGCTATCAATGATCTTGGGTAACGTATTGCCACGGAATAATTCATCGGAATGCGTTTACGTACTACCGAGTAACGAATTGTCAATGACTGACTATGCACTGTCACGGTACGGCCCTGGGCCCCCTTAATAAAAGTATAATAAAGTGTCGCCGGTAAGTGACTACGGGCGTGTCTTTAAACCGAGTCAATATTTATTAGACGTGTTAAAAAGTAACGATGACCCGGTTGCAGCTAATTTGCAATGTTGCCTTGTGGTTTATTGAAGATTAAAAAGAAATGTCTGCCAAAAACATAACCCCGGATCATTATCGCGGATCAACCCGTCTGAAATAAAGTGACGTAAAGCTCGCAGTTTCCAACATCTCGGTTGCGTAACATCCTTACGCCCTCGTTTTTCAATTATTTAAAGCGTGGGGTGTTAAATGCACGTACTATTTTCCTTTTTTATTAATCGAGGTAGGCTGTATCTTTAGAATATTTATGAGTCGTAAAATATACAAAGGCGTAACGACGACTGCCAAATGTTAATAAATAATAGGTCTTCGTGTAAACAACGCATAATGAAGCACGAGCCGTAACGAGCATGAAGCCGAACAAGTATACCTTGAAAATTGCAGCTCTTTCAAAACGCGGGAAAATTCAAATTGCACTGACGTGCGACGTATACACAATGCCTATGCAATGATGATGATCGATAGTTACGTAATAAATAGGTTACGCAATTTGCCACGTAAATGGCGACCAACCATGAATGACGACCACGCGAATGGGTCCTCTCTAACGATCTCTAACGATCCTGATCATCTCTCGATCATCAGACGCCATTCGTAGGTGCAACCTAACCTAGAAATTCATTCACAGCATGTTTCGTAACGTGGTGATATATCGTAACACACGTGTCATAAATTAATACGAAAATACGGCGACATATTTGAGTATGTGAATTATTAAAAATTTGTATAATTTTCTAAAAAAAATCAGCCCACAATTAACTTTTCGTGTCAGTTTCGAAAATCGTCCCAACAACGCACAAGGTTATACCTGATATGGACACTCACGTTCACAACGATTTACGATACTTTCTTGGATATTAAGAATTCTTGGTTACCCAAGAATTCGTACGATTTCGTAATATACAAAATGTCAAGATTGCTATATACGCCATTTGGAGCGTGGGCTCTGGCAAAGCCACTCTGATATATTTCGTAGACCCACGCGTTCGCGACTCGCATTCCATTCAAGATGGAGTCACCCTCTAGCTATGGTCAATGGTACAAGTCGATACCCACGTACATATTCACAGAGCAGCTGCCAAATGCGTTACAAACCGCCATGAGAATCTCCGTGACGATTCCTTTTACCATTGACAATAATCACATATCACCGCCAATATTCATCATCATTTTAAGACCAAATCCATTCGTCACGTTAAATAGCACATATGATTCACTCACCACCGAGGTCAGACTAAGGCTATGAGATTTGCTCACCTGAAACAGAAGACAGAAAAAAAGGTACAATTAATCATCGTATAAAAGGAAAAAAAAAAGAAAAATAAATAAATGTACTGTAACACGATAAACAGCTAAAGTCATTGAGACTCAATGAGCACGTCGACCCTTCCACGCTTTTCATCCATTATCGCACTTGACACGCTGCACGCCAGTCTCACGAAGCGAGCGTGTAATTGTAATTACGCGAACTGCACGGTGTCGTCGTAAAGGAAGATTTGTCAGCTGCATATATATATATATATATATAAAACAAAGGTATGGTTAGGACACGCGCCACATTACGCAATCGAGAATCGCCCATACCAGTTTATTTGTAATTGCGAGCTCGTAATCATTAAAGCCCACTTCAGCGGACGTTATAACGATTTGAGGTTTGCATTGGCAAGTAGAAGCAACATCGATAGTAACATCAACAGCGACAGTATAAACCGGGCTACCTGTCTGAAGTAACGTGCTCAGTGCGTTACGTACACAGTAAACATACATATGACTGGAAGGACAAAGTTTACCTGGCGCAACTATACCAGTTCAAGAGATCCATTGGTAAAGCAAGCACGAACCACGTGTCCACCCCGTGCGGACATTGGCTACGTGGAATTTTCATAATGAGAAATTATGCGAGCTCTGGCAATCGTGGGGAGCATATATATACATATATATATATGTACAATAGATATATATATATATCTATATAAGATATATGTACGATAGATATAGAAGAAGGTGCGTATCATACTAAGCGTATCCACCATTGGAATAATGGTTATTGGTTATTTATATCGACGTTGAATTGGCTATCTCAGGTGAATTACTCGCGAATTCTGCGCGAGCCGTAATTACAAGGGATTACGGCGAGGGCCATGAGTCATATCTTGGTGCTAGAGGGGTTACGGGTGGGTGCAAGGGGGAGAGATAGGGAAGCGCGAGAACGTGGGAAAAACATAAGGAATATCGCTTTTCGATTATTCCTCGTTAGACGGATAGTACCTCGTTATTAAGTTACCGCGGGGCTGTCGATCGGCGGATCGATAGGGGCTGGTTAATTCGTCAAATCGTTAATTCGTGACGTGGAAAGAGCGAGGGCCGAGGAAACTTAACGATAAATATCAATTTCCGGAGTAACTCCGTGCTCCGTGGTGCATCTTTGCTTTTACTATATATATATGTATATATACATATATACGTAGACGTGATAACTGCCAGACATATTAACTCTCAGGATCGGCACTGTAAAGCATGATGTTTCGATCTGGGAAATTCTTAATTCGCTATACGTTAATCAACGATTTGCGTTACTTCCTTATTAATAATTGCACGAGGCTACGAGGAGAATTGGACGGAAAGAGAAGGGTGTATCGACTGTGGATGAAAGAACTGTACATACGTCTGGAGCGATTTAAATTTTTCCCGCTCACTCGACCAATCAACCACGTGACTTCCGTCTACGGTGAACATTGACAAGCGTCTCTGACGTCATATGGTACATACATAATGTTACTTATTTTTTTTGTCGAATCCAATTAGTCGTTAAAATAACTTCGGCCATCGTGCCAATCGAGCGTGGAGTCCTTGTCGTCGACTATAACAAAAAGACACACTCGACTGTGGACGATGCATAACGTGCGGATATACCGTTAAAGGCGAGTGGCGCTTTATAAATCTGTTAAGAGGTTTCTGATTCAAGAAGGGATCTTCTGGGAAAAATATACCTAGTTAATACGTTACACGCACGTGCGTGTATATATGGCGCTGCGTGTTTCGCTTAAGCGTTTTGCATGTCGTGTGCCGTAAGGGATCCCTTCAACCATAACGACACTTGTTCGCGCTCGGTGCACGACTCTATTAATTATTATTAATTGCATCCGTGAATCGACCAGCGTCTTGGGCATCCCGCAATCGATCAGCGAGGGATTTGACTCGCTCGATTTCACGGAATCACGCGGAACGCGATCGCTATTTTCTAGACGATTAATCAATCCGTAATCTGCTACTTGGACGATCGTTATACACTGTGTTATGGCTGGAATCACTATACGGGGAAGTATATATATACACACACATACATTGAGACTATTTACAAATCATTGATAGTCATTTGAATTGAATGAATTTATTCAGAAATTCTATATATGAATTTGCTGCGATCCTTGGCTGACACGTATGCGACCTTCTGGCGTGTTGAGAGTCTGTGTAAAAACTCCTTGAAAAAAGAAAAAAAGTCGAAGGACTCTTTACGGCTAAAGAGAGCGCCATGAAGTGGAGTAAATGTCAACAGTTAATTGCGACTTCGTGCACTAATATATGCGTTTCCAGTGGAATGGACTTTGCTAGGGTACATATGGCTAACCATGGACTATGGCCATTGTAAATCAATCGGTCGGGCGTATAAGGCTGTTTTACGTACAGAGACCGCTTTACGTGCCGTTTAATTAAACCATTATTTGCCTGTAAACGGTAAAGTGCCGTCCGTATGACGAAACGACGTTAAATGGACATTTACACGTACAATATCGGCAGAAGTCTAAAGAGTCCAACAACAGACTTGCTGTCAAACAGGAAACAATGATAATCAATTATAAATAATAGAGAGAAAGAAGGAAAAAGAAAAACTTTATTTATCCAAGAAAATGAAGAATAAACGAGGTATCCTCTAAGGGAATAAGAAAAAATAATTTCAATTAAGGATATCCCGTGCGATCGGAATCCTTTTGATGATTCATTGGAAAGCGTAATGTCCTGTGGTCTCTCCGAGAATGAAAGTCTTTCCTTGTCGCCCGATTGAAAACGATCGGAGGTGAACGTGAACTTGTCGCAACTTCCTCATTTAACCGGCAGCACTCTTACCGATCTGAGTACCGTTGGTTCCCTGATTGATCTTCTGATCTCGGAGCGCCTGCTTGGGTAACGTGCATTGGTTGACAGCCTTAAGGCTTCGCGCAGTTAGTCGCTCCTAATGACCCCCTGGGGTCCCCAATGAGCGAAGAAAAAAAATTAAGTCAGTTTGCACGCAGCAGATAATAGGTGAGGGAAAATGTAAGGCGCTGTACTGTACTACGATAAGAACATGGTGTAGATCCTAATGATGCCTTTGATGACTTGGGTAACATTTCTCCTATGGTTCCCTGGAGCGATCACGTGTTGTCTATTCCCTTGACTTGAAATCATTAGTAATAACGGACTGTCGACTTCCGGTTAACGCAACAGGTGACAAGTGTAATCATGATTTTTGTATTTTCTTTTTTGACTCCACATCAATCGTACCATGAAATTCCGCTCTGTATATCAATCAGTTCGATTGTAGTTTTTTAAAATCTAAGTACAATTAGAATAAGGACACTTGCGCAAGGTCTCTGAGGTCTACGCGACAGGTGTAACGTAGCTTATAGTCCTTACTAGGTAATTGCATGTCGCAATTTCATTCCTCGATGTTTAGTTACCTGACATTTTTCAGCATTTTACGGTTGACGTGGTTGGACAGTTAAGCTCTGAATTAATTTTCGGTGGGAATGTACAGTAAAATACACGCGAGATAAGCCATTCTCTTCAATTAGCATCAAGGTCCGATTCCTTTTGTTCGGACCAGGTCGAGTCAACAGACGTTTCTTAACGTTAATCTTTTTCCTTTTCTTTCCCTCTCTCTCTCTCTCTCTCTCTCTCTCTCTCTAACAGGGGGATATATATATATATATCCCTCTGTTAGTCTTCCCTTGTATCTTTTATTGCGGAATCATTAAACCTTCTTTACAATGTACCGAAAAGGAGAACAGTGACCGAGTGCACGTAGCGGCTTCGTGAAGTAACGTAAGAAAATAATTACGTTCAATCCCAATGTCCGCGGACACACTGTATATAACAATATAATCTGCCGTCAACAATACCGCATTACAGGTGCGGCACCGGTATCTACGTGTTCAGTTTCGCATATAATGTCAGTGGAAAATCGCCGTTTTTAATGCCCGTCGCTTGTTTGTAAATCCGGCATTAGCCACGCCGCGCCATTGTTACAATTAATGGTACTGTACTTCATTTCTGAGAATAGCCTTCGTTTCGTACAGTATAAGCGCCACTCCATCTGTTAAATCTCTGTTCTTTTTCTCACTTCATTCCTTATCCTGATTGGTTGGCTTGTCTTGTTTCTTGTACTATTTTTTTAATTGTCATTCTTATTGTCACCATACAATTTATTCTATGTTGTGTAAGGTACTTAAGAATTTTGCTGACGCGATAAATGTCGCTTGGCACGACTTGTCGAGGATACAGTGAATTCGGCTTTGGGCCGAATTTCAAATTGTACGTGTGACCGGAAGTCAGATACTTAATGGAGAACAAAGATTTATGCCGGTGAAGGCTGCGATGAAAATAATTTTTTTTTTACATGGTTCATCCCTTCTCTGGTGGGTTTATACGGTCGCGGTGAAGGTAGATATATATATGTATATATATCATTAGCATTGTTATTACAGCTATTACAGCTTCTAGATATTTTATTTATTCCCAGCCGCAAAGATAAGTGAGAGTCGGAAAGAAGCAATGGGAGAGAAAGACAAGTCTGACGTGGGAGAGCGGTGTGAATAATAATAGAAAGTCTTATAGTGTCCTGTCGTGTCGCTAGATGTCCCGTGCGCGATGGCCCATTGCCGTGATTACGCGCGTGCGAACGTAAAAACTATGATAAGAGAAAATAAGGACTGATCGGAGTAGCAATGAGAATTCTTGCAGGACATACTTTATGCATATAAATATTGGATTCTAAAATGGTAATCAACAAATTTTGTGAATCGTTAAGCGATATTGCCCAATATAAAATGGACCATTTTATATTGACTCGAGAAATCGGAGACTCTCTTGACATTTTTTCAATAATTCTGACAATGAAAAGTCTGACCTAGGCTTATTGGATTACACGGCGGTTCTATACCCTGGATAAGGGGCAGTATCGAGTAAGGTAGGATTTAAAAATGTATCTTGCGGTGAACCGTCGATTGTGCTTTATGGTTTTGAATTTAATACCGATACTTGGATCAAATGTCTTTACGCATACGAAGAGATCTGATATTTTCATCGAAATCTTTTCACAACAATCGGAAGATAATATTCGAGATAAAACTACGATAATTTTGTTTTTCTCTATGTCAAGATATCATACCCAGTGATAACAGCGTAGGAATAAGATATTAGCACCTGAGTAAGAACAAGTTTTAAATATCAAAGTATCTAAGTTAACAGCCACCCTTTATACACGGACTACACCTTGCAGTGCCACGTGGGCGTGCACGTGAGTCGACTTGGTTCTAGTCTCAATCGACACTTGGGTGAGGTCAGGGTGGATTTCATTCTTTTATACGTAGTATTGCATATCTTCATGGTAGGTAAAAAAATATGATTTTTACCCCAGATAGACTTTTTTTTAATCTACCGTTAAAGGGTGTTATTATTTTATGAAACAAAAAATTATTTCAATCTCACAGAATCCCTTTCGGTCCACATTCATCTCGTACAAATCTTTCCGCATTTGTGACACCAACACACGAATGCCTTGGAAACAAGTTTACAACCGGGTATAAAACGGGTCCGGGGCATCTCATTGTCTCTCGACTTCGCACGTATATCCAGCATGCAATGCGCCTGGGTTCACTGGGTTAACGATCTCACATTCTACCGAGCGTGCTCAAATCATTTGAGATTTCCTTGGGTACACACGGCACCGTGGCTCACGGCAGATTCATTTCTCATACGCCTACTATTGGTATGCGCGACACGTCTCCTACAGTCACACTTCCACGAGTTTACTGCCTACGTGTTCTATGTGTCCATTGATTATCGATCGATTCAGGACTTCGCGCCGGCAAAACGGATTCCATCGTACACGTATCTTCGGTATAGACCTCGTGAAAGTTCTGAGCTTCGACTAGCGTCAAGTAGGCATGTATCAGCGCAATGAGTTATTAGAAGACGAAGAAGAATAAAAAATGACGCGCGAACACGTACTGGTGGAAAAAACGATCTTGTAACCGAAGGAACAAAACGGTCATTGTGAGTTGGTTCGTCTTGGAATGTATTGTGGAACACGCGAGTATCGTTCGCCATTTACATATTATATTCTTCTAGTTTATTTATTAGCGTCCTTCGTGTATACGCTTATTAAATAAAGCAATTCTCCAACAGGCCTGACCTTTAACCCCCGGCACAGATCTCGCTTAGATATTCATTTCGTTTTCGCTGTAACGCATTTATATACTTGGTGCGAGCGCGTATGTCCACTATGGGCATTGTTCCTTGTATCGAAGCCACGGTGAATGTACTTATGTATCTACATGGGTTCGCAGGTGAAGGCAATATTGAAAGTTGGTTCCGTTTTGTTTACTGGATTTGTACCGTGTGAACGTGACGGCGGGATATTTGAATTTGACTTATTGCATATTGTTTGGTATGAGAGGAATTTTCAACAGGTTTTTTTTAAATAAGATTTTATCTTTCTTCTCAATATGCATTTACGTATACATTTTTGAGAAATTAGTCTACGGGTGTTTATGAAGAACGCACGTGGTGTTAACAAAAAACAAAGTGACACCATAAGAGTACATTGTTCCAGTTCTTAGCCAGTGATCCTTCGCGGAAAAGTCACGAGAATGAATCATAGATCAAGAATAGTCACGACCAGTGAGATAAATCTGTAAGATCCATGGTATCCATATAGGGTATGGAGCGGGTCCAGGCAACTCATGTGCTTCGCGCATGGCGAATCTTAAGATTCCACTTTCAATTTCTACAAGTCAGTGTAACGGTCATTGGTATCGAAATTTGATTTAATTAAAAACATAATAAGTAAAAATACAAAAATTATCAAAATACTGTAAGACAATTTTAAGAATGAAAAATTTCTTAATTAATAATTCAATTAATACCCCATGGATAAGAATCATATACGTTTATCCCACGGTATACCGATGATTGGCTTCCAAGAAAATAAATGAAAATTACTAACAATCGCTACGTAATCTCAACCTCTCTGTCACTGACAATGATTATACCAGTCGGTACCGATGAAGTCTCCCATGGATGTTGGGTAGTTCCCATAATTAACGTAACTGATCTATCGATCTTCTGATACTATACGTCTATCGTGTCCGGATGTCTATCTCTCCAGTCTATCGGTATTTTATCGTATGGCAGTACCCGAAGACGACTATAGTTTCACTCCTGTACATACGGAAGCCATATATGGTGCATCGAGAGGCAGTGGTCAAGTCTTATGGTGGTGGCAACTTACCACCATCTTTATCTCGGTCACGGCGACTACGTGAAAGTGAGAGCCGTCTCTCGGCAACGTAACGGCTATATACGTGTAGTGTGTACGGACATACGTATATATATATATATCCCTTACTTTTGTAATTCCGACGTTTCTGCACAAGTCCAATGTAAATTTGGGTTAGTTCAAAATATCTGGTTATTTTACGTGCATTTTACACGAGACGCGTAAATGCGTTTGTTCGTGTCAGATAGATAGATGGGCATCAAGATCGCTAAGATCTATTCACAGTGTTGTTCTACGTATGCGGAGGCGACAAGTACCTACCTATCCTCAAGATACCTAGGGAATTCAAAAAGGGCGTGAGTCATCCATTGTGGAATTTACAGCAGCACGGGCGTGATAGGTCGACACGTTAGATTTATATCCGGAGTATTTTATTGAGTCTTAATTTTTTTTCTTCGTTTCTTAAAATAATTCCTCACCTAACCTCAATTCAAGCTACTAGCATCTAGTGATTTTCAATCGTTCCATTGTTCATGAATTGTGCGTGTTTTATGATATTGCGAAATATCCTTTGGGAATTTTATGACTGGGGTATTTCTGTACTGTGCTTCACGAGGAAATTGAATTGTTCCAGGAAAAAATGGACTTGCCGATATCTGTCGATTTCATTTTCTATGGTTATGATTGCCTAGTGACTTTCTAGATTACCAACGGTACGAGCTCATAGTTTGTTTGCAATATACTTGGTAATGGTGCACATAACCTAGTACCGGCATTTCAATAAAGCCAATGTTCATGTAGTACTCCAATTTAATGTCCCATAAAGTACCGTATACATATATATCTATATATTTTCTAGCCACATATAACAAATTGATCCAAAGAGCACGTAATGAAAAATATTTTTAAAAAAGTAGGCAACACCCGTTATATCAGTTGCAACTTCAGAGACGGACATACCTAAATAGACGTTAGGAATATGGCAGGATCAAAAGTTTAAAAAAGATTTGTGCGCGAATAAAGCTGACGATCGCGGTCAGATCGAGAATTAAGTACTGGCCAAGTCTCAACTCTGCGCTGTCCCACGTAATGACCCACCATCACGCCATATGCGAATACGTTCAAACGACAGGACGAGCCGGAGGCTGTAAACGAAGTAGGTGGTTTCGAGACGCTTTATTTCGTTTTAGGTTCTATCTGAAGAGACTTAGGTACGACCGAATGAGTAAAGGATCGCGGATCCGTCTTTTTTTTCTTTACGAAGAAGGTGAGTAAAAATACATGAGGGTGTAAGAAAAAAAAGTCAAATTCACGGGGTGCATGTTCATCGCAAAATTTTGAGCGCTGTTCCTGGCTGATTATAGATTGCCAGGTAGCGCTGGAGTCACCCGTCAAAACCATCCAATTAGAGTCTATTCGAGGTGTGCCATGCATGCACGATACGATATGATATATGTATAAAAAGAAGCTCACGACTCTCTTATCTCGCCCCGTGTAAGCCTATAATTTTCTGAGGTAAGAATCGATGTTTGACGTTCTTAAGTTTTTCCACAGAATTTCTTATATTCGTGACCTTCCTCACTTCCGCAGTGCTAATTGGGCTTCGAAAAGTAAAAAAAAAATGCAGATAAAATATCCCAGATCCAATTTGGTAGAACTTTAATGGATTCTCATTAATCCAATCGAAAGTGATGCGCTCTCACGTTATTACACCCGGCGGATTCTCGGAAGGTAGAATCCACTTTTTTTTTTGTTTTCGTAGCGACTTTGCGCCCTAAATGGTATACCGACTGCATGGGAGATGTGTTAACGTCCGTTTTGAACTAACGGTTGCGCAATCGATTGTACTCGATCTTTTATTGCTATTCAGAGTTGGACTACTATTATGATATTATTATATCCCTTTTACCAGGAATTCATTTCCGAACCGATAGACTGACTATCATCGAGCACGTTCCGGTATCCCAACGACTTTACACTGTAATTTTCGCAAACTATGTCGTAAGAATAAAGCTGGACTTACATCGCTGATCTACCACGCCTGCAACGCCTATTCTAGGTGAGAAAAATGATCCTTCTTGCCTCGTATTCTATGCTGTATAGTAAAGTACAGCAATGTCGGGTCCGGCAACGAAATGAGTTATGCGCATTGCCAAGCTATTGGCATTCATATCGCGTCGTAAATCGCTTCTGACACCCCGAAGAATGAAGTCAGTGGTTGCCAGAAGGAGGCGAGAGTGAAAAAATTATTTAAAAAAAAATTACAAATTTTCTCATAAAACCCACCTCGAGTATTATTTTCTTAAATAATTTAAAAATTCCTAAAACTTATGTCTACTTCAAAATAGGGATTATGATTTTCAAAATTATCGCCTTAAGTGGATAGCATAAAGTCTTTTTATGGAATTAAATATAACTAGATCTCGAACGAGGATTGTAGTGAAATTATATCGACCGGGCTTTATGAGATAAGCCCGAACCTTCTGTAAAATTGAGCACCGCCAGCTGATAGAGGCGGCGCGACGCCTAGAAAGAATTTAAGTAGTCGTTGCCGTATTGTAACGCGAAGAGGCGCTGCCGAGTATAGTGAGAATGAAACGGAAAGTGAGTCGGGCATGTTGTGTGGGTGGGTGTGCATCTTGGTACCGGGTACTCGGCTACCCAGTGTAGTTGTGTACTCTGGTGTACTCTCGTGTACTCACGGCTTGGTATGGTAGGACAGTGGCGCCTCGGGCGATCCCGGACGGCACAGGTGTCTGTCTACATTATATCTTGCTCACAGTATAACGTCCTTAACAGCGGTACATAGGGACAATGCATGAGTCGTGCAATAGAAAAATCAAGTATACAAGGGAAAAAAAATAACGAAAAAAAGTTTTTGAAAGTAAGAAAAATTTCGAAAAAATGTACACGAAAAATGTAATTAGGTGATAACGATACTGATAAAATGACGTACGAAGTACATCGGCCTTGATACGGCAGCAGGTTGGCGTACCACTCGAATCGTTGGTACGGGGGCGCGAAATTCGATAGCTATCGATAGCACAATAGCCAATTGTCTCTTATTGTTCTCCAAGCAATAGACATGAAACCAGGTGGCCGAGTGAGGCGACCTTTATTTTATTTCGCCACAGATACCCAAGCTCCAGCGTTCGTTTGTCTGTCTCTAACATTTCTTTTCGATCGTTCCTCGTAGCCGTTCCTCCACAGGTCCGTACAGTCTCGATTGTTTGTCTTTCGCAATCTCTGCTCCTGGGAGTCGCTCGGTACGGTTCTCCAATATGGAGAATGTGATGTCGTAACAGCCTACTTGTCCGATCCGAGTGGTCCTTCACCAGCTGACTGTCTCTCATGCACAAAATAAAACTGCGCGATAAGCAAAGTGCAATTGGTACATTAACCACGCGTGACAGTTGACATAGACATAAAAACAGTGTCTGCGTACTTTTTTTGACGTTCACGAATATGTTAACGGGTATAGAATTCAGTTTTACGACCTTGCACTAAGAAGTGGATGGTCGAGTTTGAAGAGATCCGAAGAAAAAAAAATAAAGTCAAGAAAACACCAAGCGCGTACAAGAACCACGTAACACATAACGTATATGGTAGGAACTGACGATAGCCATGCATTTATAACGACGAAGATCGTAACTGAGAGATAGGCTCTTACAGGGACATGAAGTAGTTGTCCTGTCTCATCCATATCCAAAAAAAGTAATCAGATACCCACAATGACATTTCATACTGATCTCAATGGCATGGGATTTACTTGATCTCGAACGCTTCCAGCTACTGACTCTATCCATACTCCCATAAAATCAATAGAGTCACAACAAAGATTGCTCTACTGTAAATGCGTCAGAGTCGTTCATTAATACCTAATCAAATCGCAATATAAAAGCAATGTAGGCATAACGCATGTACGTTAAGAGTCGCCCGATTACGTTTGACACGCGACGTAACGAACGGCCGCTCGCCAGCTAATAAAGTAGCCACGCGTTCCGGGACCCCGATGAAACTTTCGCAACGGCCTTGCCCAGGGACATTTTAAATGGCCGCCCGTCGAGTATACCGGCGTAGGCACCACGCGACCGATACCAGCAGCACGAATAGCCATAGAGAAAACGTCGATCGAACACGATTACCGATCGAGCGGCAATATTAAACCAGCCCCAGATCAATTCTCGGCTTATCGCGTGCAGCTCACTCAAGCCAGTACAAGAGCCTGTTTTGTACCGGCCGAATCATAGTCTATGGACGCGGTGCAACGCGCGCAGCCGTTGCATCGTCTTATTGCACCGAGAAGACCACCCGCACCGGTCCCGTGAGCTCTATCACTGAGGCTAATTACGTAACGGCACGGAGCCTTCCTTTATTCCATGCTGAGTCGGGAGTTTCCTCACAAGAAATTTCCACGGTTCGATCAAACCGCCTCGCACCCCTTTTGTACGATATTTTGTTCCACCTTTAATGATTGTGAGACTTCTGTGCCACGGCTACGGATAATTTAGTATGAAACGTTATGCCGAGTTCATATACCTACGTATCGAGGCTTGGGCGTCTATTATTGGCGCCCTTATGGTAACATGGGTATCTTGTGCGATGTGCCGACAGACACATTTATTCTATGCCCAGCGCACAAGGGAGCTCGTTAAATAATCGCTTCTTGGAAACTCGTCTGCGTGTGAATTTTCGCGCTCGATTTCCACGCTCCTCATTTTTCTTGGGCTCGCTCACTTGGGAAAGTCGACGGGTCTGCGGTTACGTTCGTGCGAGAACGATTAGAGTCTCGACCTGATAAGTCGGTGTTCGCTTGATTTCTACGATCTACGTGTTAGCGTAATTGTCGGTGCGTTTGCTGTTTATGCCGTATGTGGAAAGTGTGTTAGGGATACGGGTTTCGTTTGCGTGGCGTCCATCTTTAATCCAATCGTGTCGCCATCGGGTATATTTACATAGATGAATGTACCTGTCCGATGGATATGCTCTTTAAGGTTAGCGCTAGTTGAATCATAGAGGGAAAAATCGTTGCGAAAGTGGGTCTCTGATCGGAATCGTATAAGGCATCGTTAGTTATGGCTTTTCACGGGATGCTGAGGGATTAAGGTTAAGACTATTAATTGCTGCAAGATTTAATCGATGCGTTCACGTCTCATCGTCAATTGATTCTACATCCAAATAAACAAATGGAAGGTTCGATGCTCGGTGCCATATTGAGATTCAAAAGTCCCACGAATCGAAAAGGGGAAAAAAATGGTATTAAAATTATTCGTACCGATAGAATTACATATCGTATTTATGAACCTCGATTAAGTACCAAGAATAGTAAAAATGCATGATACAAGTGAGTTATGAATATTGATGAATAACCGACAAATTTATTACAGACAAAATTCATTAATCTTAACTGTTCCTGTCAACTGTATATTGATACTATTAAAATCGGCAGAATTAAATCCCCAGAGACATTACAGCATCTTTGATATCAACTCGGAAGAACAGCATTGCGTGATCCGAAGTAAGGGTTACATAGGTACACGATGGCACAGCCAGAGCATAAGGCCGTGGCCGCATAAGCTATAGATAGCGATAAATAACCTATCTGGCAATATTATCTCAGAGGTTTTATGCCCCATGGAGCGAGAATGCGGTCCAGTTTCTTGGTATAGTCCTAACTCCAGTCTAACCTAACATAACCTAGACCAACCCGAGCAAGGATAGAGGTGTGAATGGTCCGCCTACCGTAAAGCAAAGTGCATCTAGATTTCCAGCTATTCGAGAATATACGCGTTCTTTACCACGGATCCATTCCGTTCTATTGGCCGCGCCATTAGGAAAATGCCCTAAGCTCGTTTTCGAAAGTAAAATCAACCCGGCCGCATGTGTGTCTCGTTTTTTTTTTCCCAAGCCAATCCGGAAAGTCAATATCGGCCACCTCGATCCGTAGCCAACTTCATGTAGGTTAGAAACCGGCAAACACGCCCGAGCTTACTCGCCTAATAAATTGTAATACCCTGCCGGTCCGATACGTCAGTTAGAGTAGCGCATGGCAAATGCCATTGGTGTGAACTTTCAATGGAATGGATAATACCTAGCTGATTGTAAAGTGGCTCTCCTAGATCCCTTCTCCTCCCACGTGGGTGCGTGTTTAGGTCAATCCAATAGGTATGACTGCAATCTCAAAAGGGTGTGGATGGATCCCTTGCATACCGGGACTAACCCTTTAGATTAATTGACTCATAGAAGATTTAGGATACGTATAAAAGTCAAAGTCTTCAGTACGGCTGTAATTCATTGTATGATTCAGATATGCGGGTGAGGATGTATTCAAGTAGAAAGCATTGAAGATAACATTTTTAAGGAATTACATAAGAAGTATAGAGTACGATCATTGATCATTGATCTGTATCTTCCTAGGGGACAATAATACTGTCAGCTGATGAATGTCAACACGTCTGCATTCCTTATGGACGAGGAATCGGATTTGAAACGAACAGTAGGACCAAAGATCGCATCGGGTATTTCCTAAGGGGGGGATTTCCTAGTTTTTTTTTAGTTGTGAAGGCTATTCGATCGGTTTGATTTAACGGGCGATATGGTAGACTTTAATCCGGGATCATGGACAGACGGAATTGAGGCGATTGATTGTTTTCACGTTTAACGAGCATTTTGTTATTAATTAACCTGCAAGAAAAGGGCACACCTCGCTATGTTCTCGCGAGTAACCAACGCATTTTTTCGCGCTCCCATTTCGCCATGCCGGACGTTGTGAAAGCACCCTCACCTTCGTCGGCATATCCGAGCGTGTATCTTTGCACCTGGGTGTGGATCGTTTCAAGATATTATATTGCGCCTGCTAGGAAACCGGCCATTGTCGAACGTGTGGGTGACGTTATTTACTTGGGCATTGCTTTGAAATGTGGTTAAATTTAAATGCCACTTGACCAATTCGTTGCGCGATATAAACCACCTGCTACGCCCAATAGATTTGCGCAACAATGTCATAATACACCGTGAGAGCCCGCTTTACATTCTCATATAACAATCTTATTTTTTTAACCATTTCATTAATCTCCTGTTAAACTCTCCACTCTCGACATTCTACTCAAACGTACCTGTGCACGTAGAAAATCAATAAGTTCCATACGTTTGCAAAACAATGCTATGAAGTACCGTGAAAGACAAAGGGATCTCATTTCACTAGAGTTCGAGGTTCCCCATATTTATCATAGAATTCTAATGTTTTTGGAAGTTCTCGTGCAGTGTATTTTTAGTGTCAATGTTTTAAAATATTTTTAATATCTTTCAACCTCCAGCTATCTACGTTAAATCTGTATCTGATGGTCTTCTATCTTTGAAATCCTTCTTTCCGGGTGTTCCTGACTGAGCAAGATGTCCAGAGGCGAAAGCTCCGTTATATTCAAGGTCCATTAAGAGTGCATCCCACTCAGTATGTCGGAGCCGAGCAAGTGCTGAGGACACAAGACGAGGACAGACCTCGTCCCGTTTCCTCGTGCGATAAATACTCCGAAAAGAGAGCGAAACGTGGGCGAGTAATACCTACGCCATAGTTGGCCAATGATGTTGCCGACTTCGTGGCGGAGCCAGTAGCCACGTGAGAACGGTTAACCGTGACGCAATGGGCCAGTTTCAGGTCCAAACTGGGTAGGATCCTAATTACCAAAAACATCTCATCTCGAGAGATCAAGAGAAACGGATAATGGAAGGGCTAAGAATAACTAACGGAGTACTGGATTATCTTAAGAGCAGGACACATCGGCATCATAGCCTCGGGACAAAATTAATCTGTCCTTCATTAACAGCTACGATAACAAGAGAAAACAGAATCAGACGGATCTGGACTTACCTGGTTGATGTCGCTCTCTAGGTCCCTTGCACTCTTGGCACTTCTCAATTGATCTCCAGGGTACTCCTTATACCTCGTGGTGACTTCATCATCCGTTAGAGCACCGCTGCCACTGCTTCTCATACTCTTCTTGCTCTTCTCCTCCTTCACTTTCTTCTCTTTCTTGCTGAAGAGTTGCTTCACTTTGCTCATGGTGCCGCTCTTCTTTGTCACTTTCTTCTCGTACTTCTTGTCTAGGCCCGAGGGCGGTTTTGAGGTCAGTGGCTTCGAACCGCTCACGTATTTGTCGTATCTACGCTTCTCCGATGGACTTAGGTTCATGTTACGATCCGTGTGACGACGTTCGTTCCTTATAAATTGCATCGTGACGATACCTTCGTCCTCCGACTCCATCGGTTCCCTTCTGTCAACTTCTTGAGAGTCACGACGGTAGTCGTTCTCTATTCCAGAATCAGCCAGACGATCTTTACGATCAGGATCGCTCACTCTGGTCTCCCTATGACGACGTTCCGAATGTCCACGTGGCTCGTGACGAGTGTGACGAGCTTTGCTCTCATGGAAGCCTCGAGGCGCCCTGGGTGGACTCTCGTCGAAGGTTTCTAGACGGCCTTTCAAGGTATTTTCACGTAGACTCTCCCGTGCATCGGAGTCATCAAAGTAATCCAAATGATTGCGTGATCTTCTCAATGGCTTTTTAGGCTCGTCCTCCAACTTACGATTTTCCTTTCTCAGTGTTCTGGAAGATTCTTCATGGTAACGTGCTTCGCCACGTATTGAGTCACGTGCTGTGGTATCGGAATCGTATCTACTGGAGTTGTAACCACGTTCAGGACGCATCCTAGGAGGTGAACTGTCGTAGTCATCCTGAAGAGCATGCTTGCTCGAGTACCTCTGAGTGCTACGACTCTCCTTGTAATACTTCGATTCCAGCTGGCTATTCGTCATCTGCGATATATCCGTGTCGTAGTCGTCGTTGGCTCTCTCCCGTAGATCATCCAGATGACGCTTGACGAAAGGCGATCTGTCCCTACGTGGATGTAAAGCTGGACTGCCTAATGTACGTCTTATGTCTCTGGTGTTGACGTAATCAGCTGTACTAAGATTCTCATGGGATCTAGTGATATATTCTGATCTCAATGCGCGAACTCTGGCATTTTCACCGACCTCGTCAAGTCTTTGGGTAGACTTGCTCATACCACGAACCGACTCAAAATTCTTCTTCGACTTGGGCAAGTAATTTTCCCTACTCGTCTTAGTTTCACGGTCCAGGAAATCATCGCTCTTTGAGAATTTGTGCTCGTTGAACTTCTTAGGAATGATCGGCGACGAGATGATATCCTTGTTATCAGATCTGACGTGAGTATTCGTATCCTCCACGAGGTACCCAGTCGACTTGTTAGGACTGCCCGAGGTTCTGGCAGCCTGGAATCTCTCCTCGGGACTGGTCCTACTTCTGTCGCTGAGGAAGGGCTTGAAGTCGTCGGTGTAACTCTCATGTGTACGAGTCTCTACCAGGTACTTATCGCCGTATTTATCTGTCCTTGTCTCCACGGTATAACCGTCACGTGGCTTAGCGTCAATATATCCATCCGTAGGTATCTTATTAGTGATTTTCTTCTCGTATCCATAGACCTTGCCATTATCCTCGTGAATCTCCTTCTCGAATATATATTTCTCACCGTTACTATTGGTACGTGTTTCCGTGATGTAAGTGTCGGTGTACCGTTTTGGCGATGCCACCCGATTAGGAGTGACTGGTGACGGTACTATGGGCTTATCTATTATCTCATGCTCACTTTTCTTCGGTATACTGGTATTGTTCTTCGCAGCGAACATCTCATCAGCCAAGAGTCTTGACTTGATCCTCGACTCCAGTAAATCGCGTCTTGCGCTCAGTTCGGTAGTCTTGTTCGATATTCCACGATCATTCGGTCTGATTGGAAACTCAACGGGGTTGTTACGTCTGGAGTCCATACCGTCAGCACGTCCACGACCCGAAGTATCAACGAACACGGTGGAAGTGTATTTCTCAGGTTTTCCGAAGAGATTGCGATCGATGTCATCGAAATCATGCATTCTCTTTGTCTCGGTCTTCGGTGCGAAGTCACCAAAGTGAGTGATATTCTTGCGATCTTCGTCATAGCGAGACTTGAAGTTGTTGATCTCGTTGTTGCGCCTGAGTTCACTGCTGTAGGAATAGTCGGCTCGTCGATACTCTTTTTCAGCTGGACTATTCTCCCTGGAAGAGTCCTTGCGTTCCAGACCTAAACCTTCGTCACTATCCGAATGACTCCTCTGAGCTTTTTTCTTGTCAAGCTGAACTTGCGCATAGATTACGCCTGTTTGTGGAGGTGGTGGACTGGACTCGTTGGGCCTTGTATATGAAAATGGTCTGTTATTATTGTGACCGAAGCCAGGTCCGGGTGAGACCATAGTCCTGGTCAGTTGTGGTGGCGGTGAACGATCATTGGTTAATCTGTGAATCATTTTGTGAATTGTCGATTCTTCGCCGTGCCGCTCGTATCTACTGCTATGAAGCATATTAGAACCTGACTCGTCGACCTGATCGACCTCAGTATCTTTCACAGAATTCTCCTCTTCCTTCTTATCCACCTTAGTGATCTCCTCCGTGTCCTTCTTGGTTTCCTCTTTTTCGTCCTCTTGAACTTTGTCCTGCTTTGACTTTTTGGCTTCCGACTTGTCGACGAAGTTGAAGGGTTGATTCTTGTCGACGTATGGAGAAGCTTCGATTATGGGTGAAAGTTGCTTTTTTGCTCTATTCGCACTCAAATGAGATCCGTCGCTTTCGCTTCCGCTTCGTTTCCTCTGCGATCTACTACTGGTTATAGTGTCACTTCCGGCGTCGCTGGCAGTTCTACGCACGGGCTTGTTTGCCTTTCTTTCCAATTTTGGCGAGAAGAATTTTGAGAACGGACTTTTATTTTTCTTAGTGCTTGCGTCGCTGGCGCTGCGTTCCAGTGCTTTTTTCTTAGGTTTCGGAAGATCGATCAAGTCCTCGGTGGTAGCGCCAATCTCCTCGCTCTTTCTTCTCACATCTAACGGAAGTTCTGGACGCTTTTTGTTACGTCGTGCCGGTAGCGTGCTGAACTTTCCTGGTAGTACCTTTCCGTCGTGGGCAATGCAGCGCAGGCTGCCCACTTGCTGTAGCACAAGGGCAGCTTCCTGTGCCAAGTCCTCCTTGCTGCGCGACGTTATTCGCTCCTTGCGAACTGGTGTCGCTATCAGCCTGCCTTCTCCATCACCGACGAGGGCCGCGCTGACTCGTGGTGTGCCACGTCCTGGAACAAGAACGATTACGGTCCTTCAGAAACCGGTAACACTCTAGTACTAGAAATCCCTATCACGTGGACGAACCTACGCAAGCTGCTTTCCTAGCGCCCAAGAAATTTCTTGTATAAGTGGATGCTCGTACACATATACATACATATATAGTACGTTAAATATATAGATTTATAATCGAATTTCAGAATTCCGGTTTTACTCAGAAGAGATACAAAAAATGGAGAACCGGCGGCACCATTAAGAGACACGTATACCGTTAGCACGGAGGATGAACTCTCTTCGCGGAGAACGTCTGATTCCAATGGGATCGGGAATTGCAGATACCTATCGGCATTACGATAAATTGAACCTGAAGGTCGTTTCACAACGCGATCCTATAAGCTCTTTAAAAGTATATATATCCATCGTCTGGTAACTATGCGCTAGTCAAACCAACATTTCCTTTTCTGCAACGCGAAGGCCAGATTTCAGGATACGATTAAGTGTCGCTGGACTGACGCGAACCTTACACAGTGTTCGCAAACCACGTGCGTTAACTTTTACGACCGATAATGGGAATCTTGTCTCGGTATGATGTCCAATTCGTACACGGGCGAGTACACAGCCTGACCTTTCGCGATGTGCATGCTACGTTTACAATGCGAGCTGACGGCTAACATCGACGACCTCGATCAGCGCTGAACGTCGTGGCCAAGGGAATCAGGAACTGGACTTGGAACACAGAAACGGATGGAATGACTCAGGTCACAGGTGAACGGGTGTGTACACAACGGCATAACACGACCGACTGGACTTCCTCCCAACAAGATAACCATCGCTCTTCACGCTTCTTATTCTTGGATTTCCTTAATAAAGTCTTTTAAAAGTGACGTTACATTTACGCCAAACGGAAAGGCTGGATCATATAAATAATTTTTTCTTGTATCATTGCAACACTCACACCGAATAAAGAAGCTAAGCCTTAACCTTTACGACGCCATCATCGATCATACAACTGATGCAGTAGACGCACTTCTAATAGAGAATGATTACCCAGCACTTTCGTGTAATCCACGTCCATGTTATACGCCCTGAGCGAGAATTGGCCCTAATTAGCAAGGCGATCGCGTACATAACGAGTCGCGGACGAGTTAAGGGATCCCCGCCGATGAGGTTGTTGACGGATTTATAGCGTCATAGGAACAGCTGGATGCTTAGCCGTGGAGCCGCCGTGAAGCTCCTGGAGAACATCTCGCCGAGGTCATCGGCAGGATTCTTCGCGAGGAAGGAGGTCGCTGCGCATATTAGCATTCCGCATCCGCTAATGCACTGTGCCACTTACTGGGACCGAGTGTCACGGGATCCCTGACCTTTATGCGAAAATTGACTAAGTAGGTGAACCACGAGGGAAACAACCGGGGAAACTCGAGCAATGAGTCTGCACACTATGCGGATGAAAATGATGCAGGAAGACTACACCGAAGAGGTGGATAGGATGCTAAGTCGAGAAGGGGAGCAATTCCGTATTGAGAGGACAGAATCAGTCGATGAGTCACCGAGTACACTCTCAACGGACGAGATCCTGAATCGAGCCTATCGCTTCGTTGGATGAAGTCTGATTATTGCCAGGATGTCGATTCTGCTGATTTTCAACACGTGTGAAGTGGAAAATTTCAAAATTATTATATACGGGATGAACGTGTGGATGTCTATCCGGGAAAATTCGCACAGCGATTCTCTACTGGATGCTGAAGATAAAAGTGGGACGCAGAGGGCCTTCTCTCCTAGGTCAGACTATTATTATGGTGTCGGTCGTGCTGCAAGCATGCAGAAACGATGCGCCATTCATCCTGTGGCAATTATCAACTTTTAAAGTTTTCCTTACTCTTGTGACCTGCGTAATATCTATTATTTTACAGGTATCCGCACGAGTGCGTGTTTGGGCGAATTCAAAGAGCTCGCGACTGTATTCCTGGTAACCTTCGTATACGGCAAAGCTGTGTAAATCGTCTATGAACGTTCTCGAGGAATCGGGATTCGCGTGATAATGATCGCGTTGGTCGTGAGAGTTAAGGGATGTGTCTCTTGGTATCAATTTACAAGTAGATAAAGATTATCGTTACTAGACTTTATAAGTACCCATTGAACTTGATAAAAATATTAGTGTACAACATAATAGAGAATAACGTACCCATGGTATAAACGGTATTGAAAATCTTTGAAAAAGTATCAAATTTTGATATAATATTAACGATAAACAACAAAATAGATGTCAAAACCATGATTCAAAAGTACCCATAAGATAGTTCGTAGAGAGTAAATATTTCAACGTTCTATGGCACACAGAGACAGACGGTCAATAATTAACTGACCGGTGAATAGAGTCCAGATGATTACTGCGATCTTGACCCATCCATAGATAAGGTTAGGCTACCTTAGAATAGGTATGGTTACGTTAGGCTAGGTCAGACGTATCTCAACCGACCAGAGGATACCAGGAGTGAAGTAGAGAGAGGAGGAGAGACTGGCTGCTTCAGAATGCCGCTGAGATAGCTCATAAGATAGTCGTTTTAAAAGCGCGGCTCCGTGCGCGAGTCTTATGAACGATTTATGTTCAATTAAACCGCTTCGCAATCTTCCAAGTCTTGACGTTGGTCTCGTGAGCTGTGCGCGAGACTTTAGTGCAACATATAGGATAGCTGGCTGATAGTCGTTGGGACTTGGCAAGCAGGTGCATCCCTGCGCTGCTGATCATCAGTCAAATATGACCCAAAGAAACAGTAGATGTTAACCTAACCTAACTTAAGAAAATATAACCAAAAAGAATCCAGTTAAACGAAACCCATAATAAACGCAACGCCTTACCGCATACTTTTAGGTAGCGAGATACAAGACTTATCATATTCAAAGAATCTGGACGGTTTACTAAGAAATTTTCAAAAAACGTATCATACGAGCAGTGACAGGAGGTTCGGACACTTGAATCCCAGCGCGAAAAACTCGGCCCGGTACGCAATAAAGATGGCGCGTTATCGCGATTTCAGTGTAAGATCGCAAGTCGCGTATGATTTTTTTTTTCGTCCTCGGGAAGAGAAGCCCAGGTAACCTATCCCACGCTAATCTGCCATCGTAAAGCCCTAACGAGCGGACATTTTTAATCTCGGATTGCCAGTCGCGACTGTGGACTAAATATATGAGATGAAATTAATACCGTGGGTCCACTTGGGTTCCTTCCCTCTCCGACCGACGCGAATTCTCTGTCTCTCACGTTGGTATCGCGTCTCCGTGTATACGCACCTGCGCACGCGCACACGAACCCTGTAAGTTTAGAACGACCACGTACAAAAGGAGCAATGGATTATGGGAAAAGGTAGCGGTCTTCTTGATTTCTCAACAAGACCTCCTACGGTGATCCAGTTGACGTTGAAACGGACCCACCCCTACTGGAAAATTGGCTACCGATATAAGCAGACTTCCTTGTCCCTCTATTGCCAAAGGTATTTATGTGCACGTACTGAAGATTCCATATGGAGAAGGCGGAGTCGGGATGCATATTTGCACGCAACCTACTCAGTTAACGAGTGCACTAGATACATATAGAAAGCGTGTAAAAAAAATACGTTCTAGAATAATAAATTGCAACATCTGATAAAAAAACGGTGATTGGCGGTAAATATCATATCAACGACGATATTACTGACGGCAGAGTTGGCGGCATCATGTTTCATCTACCGTAAATTGAAAGAATGATTTCTGCCTGACAACCGCTGCTTCGACTCTACATATAGAAACTACCATACGATTTCACGTATCTCAGAAACAAATGGTCCTTGGTGACCGCCCCGAAGCCGGTCTTCGTAATAAGGCAAATAATTGTAGAATGCAGCAAAGAAGTTATACCGCCGCCATAGCCCATGGTAGCAGGAGGGTCTCGCCAGAGCTCGCTAATTTGTATCCACGTAACCTGTAACCCCCAACATATTTCAGTGCGTTTATAAGTGTGCCGATACCCCCCTTCGCTGGCACCCATCCTTAAACGTAACGATTACACGACTCTGCATTCCCCACTTAGGCTCACCAGCCCGCCGCTATTTCTGCTCTCTTCGAGCTCTCGTACCGCCCCGAGAACGCGAAACTGCAAATCGACTTAGAGGAGAAGAATTTCAATAACAAGCCGAGATACGCGTTTTATCCTTTTACTTTATACAGCATTTATTTTGTACTACTTTCTCACCCTAGGTATATCTTCATATATTTTATCGATATCTACCGTATCATCGACGTGCTGACGTATAACGTGGATGATAAGTATCCTGATCTTGTTACCGTGCTACTATGTCGTCAAATAAAAATCCTTTAAGCTCTGCTTTAACCACCTAAGCATTTTAACATCCTGCCGATCCCTTTACACGCGATCGTCCAGTAATAAAGTTCCGTTCAAGAAACACGTAAGCCTGTGAACCAGCTTCACGGCTTTGCTTCAGATATCGGTACAAGTACATTCCTCTCGATATTGCCGAACGTCCGGCTCATAATTTTCCCCGCTTGTCGTGGCCGAGCCAACCTTCTTGGGCATCATTCACTCAAAGACGAACGATGACTTTAAAGACACCCTAGTTAACTGTGTTTGGTGTCGGGAGGAGATACTAAAGAGGATACTCACGACTTTTTTCACCATTTTTTTAATTGATAATTGGTACAATTTTTCTTTTTTTTTTTCATGTCTATAAAAATACTCCTAGGATAATTACTGAATTATTTATTGAACGATCGGTTACTATCGAGAGTGAAAATCGTACGTAACCGTCAGACGCAGATTGTCTGCGCTCTTCAACCGATTTCTAGAACCTGCCAACTCCTACCAATCCTCTACGAGTTTATAGTCGTAAGAGCTGTAAATTCCACTATAAAATGATAAAAATGTCCAGGGTGACGATAGTCACTTTTCTTTAAGTGGTCATTAATTTCTTGAACGTCTCTATCGCGGGAAGGATACTCTTGTCACGACGTTCAACCACGTTTTGCTTGAATGTCGTATGAGAATTTTCATAGGATTTTGAAATTAGATTAAAAAATACACGACAATACGGAAAATGCTATTGGACAGATATACATGTGATAGACAAAAACAATGCCAGTATAAAACATATATTAGAACGAATAGTGAAAATAATTAATGAAATTAATAATTAGATGAATAGTAAAAGAGAGGAGGTTGAGTCCTGCACACACACACACCAGTACCAGTACGAGCCCCATGTCATAAATGAAGAAAAACCGTAAACGATATTTTTGTAAAAGTACATATATGCTCGCACGCGACTAAAGTCCGTGGTAGACAGTGACTTTTACAAAAAAAAAAATAATCAACAATAAAAATACCTGTCAAAGTTACTGTTAAAACAATACAGAATAAAAAAACACGAAAATCTCGATATTAATAGTTATTACAGAAATGATTAATATCACACGTGTGATCGTAAAGTAAAAACAGTAACGCAAATTTCGTGCCATTAGTCGCTTTTCGCGATAATTGTGTTAACGTTGCCGTTGCAGTTTAGAAAAGTTAGATAATGAGTTAGGTAGAGTATGCGTGGAGCTGGTAGCGTCGTGGCAGATCGATTAAATACGAAACACGAATTCTTTCAACAGAGAGCAGATGCCGCGCAGTTGTATTTATTTTCAAGGTCAGAACATTTTTTTTCAATCAAGTACAAATGAATTCGTGCTCGCTAATCGAAAAGCCACATTCTCGTAAGGTTTTTGTGGTGTGATTGCCTGGACTCACCGATCCTCTTGACGTGGACATCTCGATTGAAGGAAACACTTCGTTCGGCAGGTTTGCCACCAGAGGCAGCACCGGTATTCGCGGAACTCACGGACAGTATAGGGGGTAGCGAGTTCGTTTGCGTAGGAGGGTTGCACGCAGATAACGTGTCACCACCCTCAGGAGCGGATCTCAAAGAGTCCGAGCGCTGAACCTCGGGCATCTTCCTGCGTCCCTTCGGGCCCGTTCATAACAGCCGATCCTGGCTGATTTCGCTCTCTTACGTCCCTCTCTCGCCGTGGTCCCAAATGTAAAATTCAGTCCACCACCCGTTCTCGCTACTCAAGAAGCCACTTAATGTGTACTTAAGCCAGAGTGCATTCGGACATCATCGATATTGACACCGACCTTCTTACTCCATCCGTTCACCTGTACTCTCTATTGTTCTTTCTCACTTCCATTCCCTGTTTTGCGATTCGCGTTCAACCCCGCTCTGCGTGACCCGAGCACCGACCTGCAAGCCAAGCAAAGCTGTGCCTTTAGTGCCACCATGAAGAAGTGATATACAATTGAGACGTTTTCTGTCTTTTCTTGCACAAAAAAAAGCTCGCAAGCTGTACTTGCGTCCATGACTATCATGATGCAGCGTATCAGACATGGAATGATTGCGATGACCATGATGATAACGATGATTGGGTGATCCTTGATGTGATGTGATATTTACAGTTGGGTGTACATAGGTATACAAGGTCAAGGGCAATTTGATAACGCTTTGCTAAATCTGTTGACAAGTTGTCAGGCCCGGGGGAAACGGGACCTTCTAAGACGAATTAAAATGCATCAGGTGTTTTTCTACTCGCGAGCCACCTCGTTCGCCCTTGAAGACAATGGGGGTGACCCGAGTGGCATCTTGCAAGGCCATCTCACGGCGACACGGGTACACAACTTGTGCGCGTGCGCGCGAGCCAGCGCATTCGCTATGCATGAGAAGGTGGTCTGTAATTCAAGCGCTTTATTAGCCAGAGAGAAACGAAGGAACCGGGAGAAGCGGAGTTTTAAATGAGACAATTCGCATGGACGCGATCCTCGGCCCGGATTAAGATATTCCTACGCGCGAGAGGATGCCATATTTGGCGAGGATCACAGCGAGGGCGTCGCGTCCCACGACTTGCCTTGTCACCAGAAAATACACACTACTATTTTCATCTCGGTCCTCTCCTTAACGCATCTTCGAATTCGACCTTTCTTCGTGGGTTATGATGATCGTAACATTCGAGCGAAGATAATGCCCAATACACTCGTCACGGAACTACGTAGCATATGACTTTGAATTGATCGAGGACTTTTTTTCATTATTGATATAAGGTAAAAGAGGCAATGCAACTGCTGCCAACACATTTTGGATGAATTTCCAGCTGTCAACGCGTTTCGTACTTTGGGCCGTTGTTATTGCTCGGATAGTCGTCGCGAGATGAAATTGATGGGACTTGTTTTTTACCTCGTTATTCCTCTAGAGGTCGTTTTGGAGTATATATATATATATATATATATATATATATATATATATATATAGTCTATATGTGTGTGTGTGTGTGTGTGTGTGTGCATATATATCTAGTCTCCTCCAAGAGCTGTGCTTTATAGTTAATACCGTGACTCCCTAATAAATTTACTTGGACGTTGTGTCTTCCTAACTATGTCTAAACGCGACTCCGACTGTCGGGCACCTTCTCATTGCCAACCAAAAAGATATACAGGCTGTTCTTTCACAACTGGAGAACGAGTAGTCAGGGCTCGGTTCCACTCGACTCGAGAAGCCACTCAATTGGCAGAATCTTCCCTCGTGACATTTCTCCAAAAGACATTCCTGAATTCATAATGGGAATCTTCTACTGGAAGGTGAAGGGACAGAGGGGGAGAGGCAGAGATCTTTTCACATTTAAGTTCAAGCAAAAAAGAAATTCCAGTTTGGTATTATCGTTTCATTTGCATAACTTTGCTAACAATTCCGCGAAGCTACTGTGGGGGATTCAAATAAAGACGAGATTCGTGGGTCGCGGTGATGCGCTGGAAGGGACGTCATTTCCATTCGGCTTTTATTCGCCGAATGGCCAGCAGACAGGAAATTCTTTCACGCGACCAAAGCACTGACTAATTAGATTTCTTTTTCTTTTTACTAATTATTTCCTCTTTTTTTAAAATCATTATCTTAAAATTCTTAGGGCCAAGACGACTAGTCAAAAAATTAATATGGCTCTTAAAAGATACATTAACTCCCTTCGTATCCCTTGTGCGGTTTTTTATTTAAGCTATCGTAAGAAACAGACAACCTTTGTCGGCAAACGAGACGTCGGATGTAGAGCGCGAAATTCGATTTTAAACTAGACAATATCGTGGACTTTAAGAACGTTGGTATAGGTTACAATTTTCATTTTTTTATCAGGAAAAAAGTGCCCCAGTACACTGAAGGCTACGTGGATGATATTCAAAAAGATTTTTCTACTGCTGAATACAGTGGGATGACAACGCTGATGCAGTATGCGTAATTATAGACATTACTGTGTAAAGACTTGATTTGAGGTATAGTATAGACATTTGTAAGAAACTCGCATTTCGAATGAGTAAATTAAAGGTTTGAGTTATTTCAGTGAAAAAAAAAAGAATGATCGGAACTAATCACTAAGTGAAATTAATTTAGCATAGTCATTAAGACATCCCCTATTTTTAAAATTGAATTCGTATATCACCGTTTACGATGCACTTATGAATACTTCGTATTACGTTAATATATGTAAATAAATTGCTCGTCGTAAAATTACTGGAAGCCTCACTCGCGTAGTATTCCTGTAGAATTAATAACGTGAAGATTTCATGACAACAAATAATCTAATTTACCTCAATCTCGTGATGTTTCAATACTGGATATTATTTAAAGGTACCCCACACACCCAAGAACGTCGCCGGTGATGGTACGACAATAACAAAAATCACTCTCACGTCCCTTCACTGATTAGAATCATCACCACAGTCCAGTTCCATATCAGGAAACGTCATTTTTATTTAATGCAAAGGACATCAAACCAACCCCTATCCGATCATCGTACCAATAAACACTTTACATGTAGTAAGAAAATCTCGATGAAAAAATACACAAATTCACACTCGTAATAAAAAAAGGTCTCACTTCAAATCCCATTCACTGTCATAAACGTCAACCACCTAATTAAAATTAGCAAATAGAAAATATCGCTTCTTCTCGTACAGTCCACGGATCTCTGACCGGGGATAAAAATTGAAAACTGGGGGTTAGCTGGTATTCGATAGGGTAAGTTTGAGCGCGGGTCGCTAAAATTGGGAGGGACAGAGAACACTCGGCACGCACGTTCTCCGCCGAGCGCCGAAGAACTAATAAAAGCTGAAACCCAGGTTGAAACTGCGTAGGCCGCTTACTCTACTCCTTCCACTGCGATTTTATCCTATCCCAGCGACCGACCGACAGACAGACGGGGACAGACCGAGGCGGTCTGCCCTGCCAACAGACAGACAGACAGATAGATAGACAGACAGCAAGCGAGAGAGAGTAAGAAAGAGACAAGACGGTCGGACCAACAGACAGGACGGACAGACACACCGACCGACGGACAGACTCAACAGGTATACATACGTAAGGCCCAGCGGCTGCTGTTGCCGCTGCTGGGACCGGTGAACGTCACTCGGTCAAGGTTCCCCACCAAAAACCTGCAACGCCCGTTCTTCACCACACCACGGACAATGCTATACTTGGTGTGAACGAGGCGTAAGACTGGTGCGAGGGTGTCAGGACCTGTCTTGTTGCACTTTCCTCAGAAGGCACCGGCTGAACGTCTTATGTAAATTTACACATTTCAAGAAATCTCATATGGCGCACATAAGGCTATATTTACGATTGGAGAATGTTTATGCGATTTTTATACCGCGAAGTTGGCTTGCTTGTCGGTACGATAGAGATTTACGATTCCAAGGGATTTAGGTTATGCGAACAAACATTAGAGAATACGAATTGCGTGCCAAGGGTCGTCACAATTTTGCTTGTCACCATTTTTATGGGGCGCCATCCTTTGCAGCGTGCAACCTTTCTCGTACGCGTTTAACGGCCTTGGACTCGCTCCTACGAACGTCTCGTGTTCCGGAGGTCAGTGTTGACATGACGGATGCGTGAAACGTTTTACGATGACTCGCACGCGAGCTTGGAATTGTCCTGAGTTACAGGATCGTTTCGTTTCTTTCACGCACGACTCCCTCTTTGGCTAATCACGTTAAGCAGCGTCTGTTTCAAGCATTTTTTAAACATTTCACGCTGCTTTCTACGGAGTTTCACGGTAATCCAATGTTTCGTTACCTTGTATTTCGAGATTACCACGCTTTGTATTATTGACAAGCAGAGGCTCAATATTGGTCAGACTCATTTGGATCTTAAGGATCCTGGGTCCTTGGACATAATGGTTTTAACGATAGTTATACTAGAATCGGACACCATGACATTTTGCGATATCGGTGCCAGACGATAAATTACTCTCGCGTCCTGAACGCTCGAAAAATCCATTAGGCCGTCGCCGAAACATAACAATCGCATATTTACTGCTGGCAGTATCATCAATCATGGATTGCTCTGCGATTGTCTCGCCTGTTTTAGACTCTTCATGCTTTGTATCTTCGAGTCAATGGTACCCCAAGATTTGCGTCTCAATTTCGTCTGTCGATAGGGTGTCTCAAGTGGATTGTATAACGTCGTTCAAATACTTCGAAAATGTACTATCAAATACGATTCACTTACGACCTACGGACGACTCAATATTAATTAACGAATATTATCATATTATTTAGAAATAACTGTAATCCAAAAGTAATTATTCCTAATTGATCTTTTCTCTGTCTACGCGCAGCTTTTGGATACGCAAAAATCTTCACTAAAATCGTAAACCCCTTTCGGATAAGATATTTTAAATTGCACGTAATTTTCTCATTCAAATTAATACGGAAAAGCAATATGACGTCATTTCCCATCTTCAACAGGCATCTCGTCTGACTTATAAATCACCCGTTAGAATCCTGGCGACTTCACGAGTGACTTATGGAAATCGTGAGTAGTTCGTGCAATCACCGTTATGTCCTGAAGCGGCGCAGGCTCGCCATGGGTGACTTATGGATCCCGAAGCCCCCGGGCAAGGTAAGTCCGGGAAGATCCTTTCTGGCATTACCATAGGTGCTCGTACTCGGTTCTGCTTGTTTTCCTGTGCCAAGAATTTTGCAAAATTTCACCATTCTACTTTTCCAATGAAAAATACACACATTTTTCTTTCTATGATTCTTTTGCCCTCTTCTTACGCCATTCTTTTCCTTTCGCATCGCCAAATTATGTCCAGGATCGAAGACGTCGGAGGCATTATCAGCCCGCCATTAATTTGTGAAACGAACGTGTAAATTACACGCCAGACAAGTCAACTTCTTACACTGAATTCTTCCCACGGAAACCTACAACCTCGACCGTTTATTCGTAACAGGGTACGAAAGTCCAATCAGACGCGGAGTGAACAGGGATCAACACTTTTTAGGGAAAAACAAAAGAATCCAGTTAAATTTCTGCATCGCCCAGAGTCTGTGCTATGTTTTTCCACGCCCGTAGTCGCTATCCCAGAGTAGATATTATGATGTCAAAATTTGAATTAACTTATAAAAATATTGATTCCGTATACTATGCTCGTTTGTTTCTGACAAATTTAAATACCGTAAAACTCATCCACTCGAGATGCAAAATCTCAGAACCTTCGAAACGGACTCTTAGCAAAGGCACAGAATTGCACATCTGTTGGCAGTTTTCTCAGATTCTCGTTCTGCCGTGGAAATTCCAGGAGAGAGTGGTGCTCCAATAGTCGGTAGCCGTTGCAGATAAAAGGCGGGGTACAAATGGCACCCAGGTGTGTAACTACGCCAACGGCACGGTAGCTGGTACATATACGGAATGCAAACGGAGGTTAAAGTAGAGAAGGTATGTGAAGTGGTAGACATGTAACTGCGAGGCTTTTTGCTTTGGTACGAAGTTACTGCTACAAGAAAATAACATCATTACACCCATAAGACTAGTGCGCTATGTGCTCATCGTTCCCTGTATTTCCCTGTTACACACGTGTATTGGTAAGATAGCCAATGGGGGTTGAACATTTCTTGGTTTTTTCCATCTCTCCATCTCTCATAAGTCATTTGAATGTCCAGTTAACGTCCGACTGCAAGATCGTACAGTCTCAAGTCACTCGGGCTCACTCACATAAGATTGACGGAAAATTTTTAATTTGAATGTCCAGTTAACGTCCGGCTGCAAGATCGTACAGTCTCAAGTCACTCGGGCTCACTCACATAAGATTGACGGAAAATTTTTAATTACATGGATGCATCCTACAATGAAAAAATGCCACGTGACTATATCGCATTGAAGAAAATATTGAGATAATCAGAATAATAATTTAAAAAATCAACAACATTTCTTTAGCACGAGGAACCGCGTTATTACAGCCTGTCTGCGTTTGGAGTGAGGTTCTTCTTCTTGTTCCTTATGGCTTTCTGCCCTCGTAGAGGGCCAAGTGCCAGGGAGTGAGGTTAGAATAAATGAAGTAAAGTAAATACAGGATAGTCCGCTAGAGGGTCTTATTAAGGATCTGGTGCTCACAGAGGCCACCATGAACGATACATACACCATACAGAGTGGATAGGAATAAAATGTAGGTATGGTTTCGCATAACCACCGATCAAAAGCTAATTAAATCCCCTATCCTCCCTTTTGGTACGGATTCTCGAATCGTTTTCACGCCGATTTCGACACGGCGTATCCCTTCACCCTTGAAGATCCTAAGTGCTCGGTGCGCGCGCCGCCATAATGGTACATCTGAAAGTACAGGCCCCGGGGGCCTTACCTACATTACGTACGAGACAAGAGAGTCTACCACCACGGCACAATAAGGTACTGGAGGCGTTATAAAGGGCTCTGTGTAGTTATTAGAGGTTATGACGGTGGTAATATCTCACTCAGCAGGCTCCTCTGTAATGTTATGGCTATTCTTACTTCCCCACCGCTGCGCCCAGGCAAATGCGACCGTCCTGTCTGCCGAAGAGGTCCTTGGATTCTGATTCTGCATTCGCGCATGGCAAGCAAACGACGTTTAGGCCTCTGGTCGAGCAGCAGTGCAACCAACCCCCCGAGGGCATTGATCTCGCACCCTGAATACACCTGGGTAATATAACCTAGGTAGGTGCTAATGGCAGTCGACGTCAACACTGATCTCTGAAGCATAAGACGTGCCTGCAAGGCGCGTGCAAGCAATTCAATGCGTGCTGGCTGGTTCTTCGCGGGGGGTTCGAGCTTCGCGTGCATTCTGTCGACTTCGGTGCATCTGGATGCACGCTGCAGTGTTCCTTGAATACAGGTACCTGTGTCAGGATGGTAAATAGAGAAGTCGATAACTATATTCTGTAGCGAGAATGTGTCGGCTGTGTGGATATAAACGTGTATATATATATATATATAGATATATAGTGATACTTTATAAAAACTGTAAAGGTGAAAATGTATAGAGGAATCGTGTCGTCGTGAACTAATGACTCCGACACATCAATCTTAATTATTGAAATTTGTGACAGTACATGTATAGTTGCTGTCTATTTTTGGTATGACGGGTGCAAAGAGATGTTATGAAAATTCTGATATGGATCTGTTTGCTCGTTATATTCTTTGAGATGGCAATTCAAGAGGGTCAGGCTGATCGTACTCAATAATGGTCTATACTGCGACGTCCGCATTCTTCCGGGTGAGAATTTTACTGGCTCACGTTGGTTCCATCTGGTTATCCTTTGGTATATATAAGGAAGCACGGCGCATTATTCAAATCCCATGTAGATCCGTATCTTGGAATGTAATTCTAGTGTGGACGCGTGTTGCAGCCCCGTTGTCGGGGTAACACTTAATTTGTCCGGGCACTTACGCTCGCACGCTGGGGTGTTCCCAAGCTTTATATAGCGCTTTTAATCGCCTCCTGGAATCGCTTTTTCACGCCATTAACTGTTCCTTTCGAACCGTCTTGTTACGACATCGAATTCCAGTCTCAATTTATAGTTGGCCTTAAGCGCTTTATCCATCGTTTATCAGCTGTATGACGAGAAGCTTTTAAAAACAGTCCAAATGTTATAATTCACGTTTATACCCATATTTATGGTAAACAGTTTTAGTCTTACGCAATAGGAATCGCACAAAAAACACAACTGCGAATATCACCATCAAAAGTTGACATAATCGATTCGATTGACATTTCTTTTTAAAAAATGCAGATTTTATCAGTTAAGACAGTGACAGGTGCAAATATGCCGACACTTTAGGCATAAAAATTGCGCATCTGTGAAACATTTTTTTTTTGTACACATAAGTTAACACCACAAAGTTCGTGCCGTTGGGTTTCGAGATAAGTTTATTTACATTTGATTTTTCTTTAGGTTTTATAACATTTCGTTAGCATCCTTGCCACTGACTAATCAACACCTTAGAAGATTACGAATTTACATTTCAATACCCGAATTTAATAATTTTTAAACAAATTTGCACGAAAGGTGAATAAACAGGATGGTACCACGTGGCTTATGCGGTTGTGCCTCGTGGCAAACCAGTTTGCCCCTATACTTGAATGTTAGTATTGGGTAAGCGGTATAGCGGGTATTTAGCCATCTATCACAGTGCCCAGGAAGAGTCTACGATAATTGCATTTGACCTCACTGAGAATCGGGTTCCGTATTATTTTGGTAATTACGCGCGACCAATGATCCTGGCATAAAACCGCGAACCCGATATTAGCGCCAAACTTAATTGAAAAGGCCTCTCGTAATTTCATGGCGCCTTGTGTAAAATTCAAGTGGTTAATGGAATCATTGCCGAGAAGAGCCACTTATTGATCTAGCCGCAAGCCAATTTTTTTCAATTCATCCAAGTATCTAGATACACAGCTACAGCATGCATATACATATATATACCAGAGCAACAAAGTCACAAAGCACCATCAGTATAAATCACGAAATTCCATCCATCCACTAAATTAACCTCTCCACGCATCAAAACGTCAAGTTAAATGATCTTTGCAATTATTTTGAAATTTTTATCGTTTAATAATTATAAATATTTCAAAAATATGCATCCTACTCCATCGACCTCATTTCTTAAATTCTCCTTCCGCTACGTGATCTAAGGTCAGTCACTTATTCCGTCTGCATTGTATGCAGCGTGCCTCTGGGCCGAAAGACTTTAACCTGAGCTAGGTGTAAGGATAAGGAACATAGAAGATACAGAATACGTAGGATACCTCTAGCATAGGAGCAAAGGTGACTGGTTGTTTTATCCAATAGTGGAATACAGCGTTGGCGTGCTCGAATCCTGGAGCTACTGTTCTCCAGCAGGAAAATCGATGTTTCATCCTAGTACCGGCAGACCAGCCACCCATTACGCCTACGTGGACCTACATCTAGCAACCTGGTCTACATTGGTTTCCGTACTAACGTAAGACCCACCGTAGCATAAGGTGTTCGATACTCGACTTTAAGAAGATACCCAGAGAATATAGATGTACTTATATCTGTACGTGGATGCCTTTAGTCTCGAGCGTAAAGGTCTCCACTGTAGGATCCTCCTTTCTCTCTGGTGCACGTCACGATCTCTTACCAGGTTTGGTGCCACCTTATACCTTCTACCTTGCCTATGTATAACCCATCTCTCGCACTCTCGTTTACATAGACTCGATCCTTTCGCATATTGCTCCCTTAGCGCTGGTTTCCTACGACAATCCCTGAATCCCTTTGGTGGTCCAGATGCTTAAGATCCGTGTTCATGGTTAACATGTCGTATATTGAAAATATCTTAAAAATCTGTCGCCACTTTTTCGCCATTCTAATGCAAGATATGAAACAATTTTTTAATCGTTTACGAAATACCGGTCACGGCTCGCGATAGTCATTTAGCGTTGTAACCGACGGGAGGGTATACTTCATTTGCTTTTTAATTGAGTAGGTCTGATCTCGTGCGACCTAATTAAGATTGAAAACTCAACCTCGAGTTTTTCATAGTTTTCATGTCGTTTTACCGCGCGCCAACTGGACTGTGTAATAACAATTGCCCTTGTCATTCTTCTTTTCTATATATTTCATCCGTGACGCCGCGCGGAGCTGCCATTGTCAATGGCTCTTGGATGACTTAATTTCGAATTAAATGACAAAAACGAGATTACGTTATTATTACCTGATTATTTGAGAAAGATTTGTGTTCATAACTCTATTCGAATTTTGAAATAAATATGGCACTGATTTTTATGTCCTTTTTAGCGCCGCAACGCTCTTATTAGTTAGTGTATAATAAATCACTGTATGGAATCATGCCGCTAGTGACGCTCCTAGCTGTCAAAAACAGCAAATTCATACACATCACCCGACTATATCTGCATCGCGGAAAACATACAACTATTGATCGAAAGTTTTCGATACATTTCGTCAAATCATTTTTTTTTAATGGAAAAAAATCAATAACGATGGCTCGAGGTCGACATCTGAATAAGTTTTTACGTGTTCCGCCAATTATAAGTGCATTGCCACTGTTGAAGGATATTGACTCGAAAGTCTTCACGAATCTTTCGTGTATTAGATATACAGCTGTTCCCAAGAGGAGCCACTTAATAGCCCAATGACATAACGATCTAATGACCGGACGACTAATCACTTTAATCGCACTGCCTGGTAGGGAACGAGAATAATTTTCACGCCGACCTTCGCTTCATCCCACTTCCTGTACATGCAAAGGGAAAGATCGAAGACTCCCAAAATATAATCGTGCCTGACCAAAACGTGCGTATAACTGCCCGATCATGTTCAGGCTGATTTGAGAACGGAACTCAAGTAAATTCTACTTCCACGAAGTAAATGGAGTGAAGCGGTTAGTCTTTCTAGAATGATATTAGCGAATGGTTTGCTGGGGGGCTAATAGTTATACTCCAGGACGTTAAGCGGTATCCACACATTTATCTATGGGGCTCGTTACCGGTCATGCACCCATGACCAATGGCTACGATGTTTGCACAACTCCGTGGAACCTTGACGCTTTTTGCCTTAACTCACTTAGCTCGGCCACCGGCTACTTGACTGCTCCCCAGGACGCACGAGATCGCAGCGTGCGATCGCTATGATATCGTTAAGGGTGTCTGCACACCGAATCGCTCTGAGCGTGCGGTAGGCTACCGACTGATTACCTCGTATAATCGTTTCTCGAAGCTGAGGCCTTCGAATGATGCTCAGTGGGTTGGGTACACTCGAGGACACGATTTAACCATAATTTTCAATGAACCGACTGACGTCTTAATGATCACAGATAAGGTGCATATACCGAGTGAGTCTAACAGTCGTTGGTATATTATTTAAGTCAGTTGATTCGGTGTGAAATGAACTTTACGTACCGAACGAAATACCTACGTGTCACCATCCACATCCAAATAATATTCAACGTGGCTTGTTAGTGGCAAGGCCACGCGCTGGTAATCCTCTTAGTGGCTCTATGTCGACATTAGATGATCAAAATAAAAAAAATGATTGGGCCAGGCATTTGCTTTTCCAGTCAGTCTTCGGGATATGACGATGGATATTGAAAGATTGAAAATTTAGAAATGGTCCCATTGTATTTTTCGAATGATCCATGCGAAAGGAGCTGACGAGCTCTGTTTCTGGAATGAATTATTGGACCGATTGGTAACATCAGGATAATTAAAGGACCCAATGAAACACTTTTGACCGATACCTATCATACGTATAATATAGGGAACAAGTATTTTTTGGGACTTATTCTCGGTATAGTGACTTTTAGTTAGGAAGGTCATGTGCCAGTCACCTGATCATCCAAGCAGGACGCGAAATATTATCTATGCGGATGTTGACTACTGATTTTCCTTGGTGGGCCTTGCGGATAGTTCTTACGTAGCGCTCCTTAATTGACATCGAATTCCGTGGGAGGGGTCCACGAGGTCCAGAAACGTCGAGATAGTGACAAACAGCACGGTTCGTCTATTTCAGAAATTCATTCGTCACGGAAAAATCGGACTGATGTATAGCGATCAAGAGTGACACCTACCATGTGGATGATTTATGAAAACGTCCCTAGAGTAAAGCATCAGGTACCAACCAGACTCACCTGAAACAAAGAAAGAGAAATCACTTTGTTATTTTATCCACGCACGTTGGCACTATTGCAAAATTTTCGTTGAATCACTTTCCCACAGTGGCAGGAGAGCGTACCATTCGCGCGAGAAGATGCTTATCTAGACTGTCGCCACTTGGCGCAAATATCCATGCGTCTTCCTGGGAAGGAATGAGTAGCAGTACTCGTCTCGTAATAGCCAGGGAAGCTGATGTCCCGGGGACTACTATAGTTACGGCGAGTCCCTGGATGAAAGAAGGAGCCAGCCGGGACTTCCTGAGGCTAGTTCGCAGCCAACAACCTCGTGTGAAATTGTGTTTAGCGGGCAAACTAGGTAAGTGAGGTTAGGTGAGGTGGTCAAGTAATCAGGTTGGCAGGATGCTGAGGTGGGTAAAGGTAGGTAAGTAAGCTGATTTCTTAGGAGTTATTATATACCTGGGTGGACAGGTGCCAGAGGGGGTTGATAAAATTCCTGTTCAGTGGCGATCGTTATCAGCACCAGGTAGAATTCATATGAACGCGCTAGGATAAGGCGGGCGCGCGCGCGCGCGCGCACACACGCCTGAGATTGCCATTGCGCTATAGGTGGGATTGGAGGGACGCTGGATACCAGGAGGAATAAAAGGTCCAGGTAGCATAGTTGCACGCACATTCCCAGTTCACAGCCTTGACTCCTTGGCGAAGGAACGAACCGACGAACCGAGCGACGAACGAGCTCGCCGAGTGCGGCCGAAGGTAGATAGGAAGCTTGGCAAGGCTCGGCTGCTGGTTCGCTTGGTTGCTGGTTTGCTGGTTTGCTGGCTTACTCGTCGAGATGGCAATTATACGCGCGGAGCCCTATCCTGGCTAGATTCAAGATCAGATAATCCCATCTGTCGGCGTAAGCGGTCCGCAAACGATCCTGATCCCCTGGGTTATTTTTCCTCAGATGGAAATCATCTCTGGGAGTGATCGGACGTGGCGAGAGATCAATAAGCGCGCTTCGAAGCCTTTGATGATACTGGAGTACCGGAGAGGATTCACTTGAATGGGTAGAAACTGTTTGAGGTATGTTGTTCGATTCTACCTTTATTATACTGGGATAATGAAGTTACTCAAGTATATCCAACAGATATCCTAGCTGAAAACAGTAGCGTGGATCTAGATAGCATACTTCTTTCACTCCTGAGATAAATCGTCTAATCAAATCCCCTTTTAGAGGCACATGACAGATAGTTAAAACTTAGAGACATACCTCCTGGATCCTGGTCCACGCCCACGCGGTAACCGTAAGGTTGGCAGCAATGTCATCCCAATGTTAATCGAGGCAGGACTTTACCTGACACCCACGCGAGTCAAGGTGTTCCGATTTGTCAAACAATCACCGATCATTAGGATAATCGCCGTTATTCTCATCCTCCGAATATATATCCACCCCTTTCTAAATTTCGTTGGCGCCATTGTCGCACAGCTCTTTTGGTAACTACTTCAACGGGAGGATCCCACCAAGTGCTAATACAACTGAACACAGTTTTCTTTGATAGATCCATGAAACTTAAAGATCTCCTTTAAAGTTTTCCCTCGGGCGAGGACGATGAAGTCAAGATCGAGGTGACAAGAAGATCCATGATTCGGGATTAACAAGAGTCCACCAAGGGTGAAGGCACTGAAAAAGGAATAATGGGCCCAGACGGAGAGGGTGGCTGAGGTGAAGAACGTTCAGAAGGACAACCTGGCAGACAGAGAACAGAGCCACCGTCTGGTCCAGCTGGAAAAATCGGCTCTGAATCACTGTGCGGCCTACCTGCTGCCTTATTGAGGAACTCGCTCTCGAGCCCCGTTCTTTTAGCTCGTGCAGTCAGGAGTATAAATAGCACTCTTTGAGAATGCTGGAGACAGTACTGTACCTCCATGCATCAGTCGGAGTGTCCTCGCGTGGGTCTTTCCTTGTATTTCGTATCCATAGTACACGTGTAGCCGTGATCGTCAGGGTTAGATACAAACAGAGTAAACATGTCGGAATCAATGTGGCGCCTGGTACCTGTAGAGAATCGAAGTGGACAAGAATTTCGCGAAAATAAGACGGATACAAACACGAAAGAGGGTACCACTATCGCTACGGGTATGACGGAGGAGGATGATAATTTAACGACAGCGAACGATATCAAGAATTTATTTCTCTATAAAGTCACGGGGTCGTCAAAGAATTCGCAATTTCGAAGGAACACCGCCGTCAAATAAATTGCCAAGGCAAAGACGATAAACTTCAGCAGGACTCTCAAAAGTGGTCCCACTCTTAATTCCGTTTTATAATAAAAGCCCGAAACGGCGCTCGGGGACAGCGTACTGACACACCAAGAGGCCTGAGACGTAGGCGTCTTTATCGTTGCAGTAATATCCGATGAGTTCAGACTCGGCTGAACCAAGAGGACTCCGCTGAACCCGTGTTCACTCTTGACCATTTGCTTGCAAGCAAAGGAGCCAGAATACAATCTGAACCTGGATGTGAAGGTGACGCCGGATGAGGCTGGCGATACGCAAAAACGTCACTACGTGTCCTTGCGGTACACTTGGGGTTCGAAGGAGGGCCTTACTTCCCAGTAAGGCTGGAAGACCTCATCTCGTCCCACGTATAAAGCATGCTACCTACCGCCTACTTGCTCCTATCGGTTGTCCCGATCGTCACCGATAACCTTCCACCCCCTTGAGGATCACATGTTGCTACGAGATAAATGATCAAGCACTTTGTACCCTTTGCTAAACGCGTTAGCGAAAGATGCCCTATTGAATAGACGGCTAATGACTATAGTGTTTATCTTAAATGTTAGGTCACTTCGCTCATCCATGGATACACCCATTACATCCATTTACCATAAGAGTCCCATCTCCAGAATTTCAACCAGGTCCCAAGGAGCCTACTGATGTTATCCTACAGCTCCCCACATGGTCCCCCTAGATTTCTACAAACTGACTGGGACATCGCGATGGCGCGGAAACATATTTTCGTATACGAGTGGAATGATCAATGAGCTGACCTTGGTGATCTTTCAACGTGCCAACTTCACGAGACGAAATCATTCCACCTGCGTCTAATATCCATGCGGTACGGCTCTGAGATGGTATATCAAAGAGAAGAAGTTAACCCCATAGTAATAAAGCATGCCATATGGCAAGTTCAACCGTAGTCGCTTTTATTATTACAAATGTTATTATGCACCGGATAGAGTCAGTAGAGCGAGTGACCACGTAGGAAGTTAACTTTATTAATTTCCTCATGGGTGATTGATGATAATACTCGATAATAGACCCAGCCACAGGCCGCGCCATTAGTCACAGGCCCTTTTTCCAGGTGCACATACGCGAGGCATCGCAGTGTTCATCTCCAAGGAGTAGGCTGGATGCACCTTGACGTTGCTCGGTGAATAACTTCACGCTTGCTGCTAATTTTCTATTGCCACAACACGATCGTTACTTTATGGTAATATTTGGACATCTTTTTCGTGTTCCATGATATCTATCATTTTTTACTGCAAAAATCCTTTCTTTTCTTACCATAAAGAGAAACAACGCAGAAGTGCATTATTATGACAACGGGATGCAACCTCAGGGGACACATATTCCTTATGTACCTTTTACATACGTGTATATAAGTTTTCTCCGAGACGTCCGTCTTCCGTACTATTGCGCACATGAATACGTATATTTCATGCTAAAGAATGGTTAGGGACGAACGAGCCACGTACCACAAAGAACGTACTATTAAGTTGCATTGTTCCTAGCTGCAACCGTACAACGGTGCATCTAATCTCTATGCTATCTGACGCGGTACAGTTATACCCCAGGGACACAGTGCGCCATGGATCACATAGATCATAATACCGATCCTAGTAACTGGACAAGTCGTGCGACCGACACGAGCACGAGGATCCTCCTTGCGAAGACAGGTGTTCCTAAAATATCACGATCGCACGAGTCGCGCGACCTGTTCCTACACCTAAGACTTCAACCGAATAAATCTTCACATGTCAAAACCATACTAAACCCCTAAGGAACAATAATAAGAACTACCTTCAAATTACCAAAATAAACTGATCAAACTATTTTCTCCCCACACACACCCACCACATTTCGCATAGGGAAAAAAAAATGCTTGACCAAGTTTAACCCGATACTCTCGTAGACATACTTTCATCTAATCGCAAGAAATTCCAGTAAGACCAAGATTGTGGAAAAAAAAAGTTATAGCTCATCAACTTTGCAAAAGCGTCATGCAAGGCATGAAGTATCGATATGAAGTTGGAACACGACCAAAGCGTAATAAACTTTATTAATGGGCAGCTCTCGTACACGCGTTGTTCGTACGGACGAGTGTACGCGGATAAATGTACAAATCAGATGACGTCACCACCGCCGGGCGTACCTCTCGCACACGACGAGCATAGAGGAGGGGGGGGGGGAGGGAGAGGGAGAGAGAAAGAAAGAGAGAGCTTTGTGAAGCTGTTCGCAAGAGCGACGAGAGCAGGATGAGAAGCGAGTGGCGCTCTAAGGAAGGGATCCGCAGGATAGGAACGATACGAAGGTGGTTGATCGTAGAGGAGGAAGTGGCGCAGGGGGGCTGCGCGGGGACTTCGACGTAGAAGTGAATGAATGTAGCGGCGCGTGGGCGAGCAGTGATGCTCAACCGGGAGACCCGACAAATACACAGGCGTAACGGGGCTGCCCACGTAAACGTGTTACTGGCTTTAAGAACCACGGGCTTAGAGTCGATGCTCGGTTCATTCATGAAAAACACGAGATTTTATCCCAATTAACACGAGTCTCCACTTAATTCATCCGCTCGCATAGTCATTAATTTCTTATGTTACGTCCAGAAGAAAAAGAGCGTCCATCGTAGCCATTTTAGGTAATACTCGACAAATCCTAATACACGTACAACGCCCTAGTTTAACTCGCGATATAATTCATATAACGAGATAACGAGATGAGATTATCTATGTAGATAAACATGATCTGCTAGATCCATGAAACCATGCGTGTCCTGGATCCAGTCTTTCCAGCGTCTAAGAAGAGTCCGGTGGTTATCCGGGACTCACTTCTTTTTTTTTCCTCGCGTCAGGCTATTCGTTACGTATGAACGAACCTTTAGCTTTAATTGGCTGACGTTATAACGCATCGTTCCAATTACAAACCGGATAAAACAAATCGTTTAATCAACGAAAGTGATTTACAATCGTATGGGACCAATAGGGGGACAGGTAACGTTGCGCAACCTTTCCTCGCGCTGATGGCGCGACGAAGAATCAGTGGAGATCAGACTTCGGTATAAAATTGTAATTGGACCGGCGACGCAGGTGGTCGCAAGGCGAAGCTAATAGCCCGTGAAGTCGATCACTGTTTATGTAAGGAATATATCTCATCCTGAAGATTAAAAAAAAATGTACTATCAATAAAGCCTCCGATCTCCGTCTGACTAGGTACCCCTATGTATCTACTTAAAACCCAGAAGTATACAGCTTGAATTTCCTTAGGGCGATTTTACAAGGAACGACGATATGCCTGATACTCGGTATCTGGTTAACCGATCTATCTTTACCTTGTCGTATAAATATCACCGATCTTCCATTTCTACTATGTTTACGATGAGTTTTCATCACGGATACTTCAAGCGTTCTCATTGCGATTGGCGAAAGATCGTTTCACGTGTACGATAGACAAAAACTTGACGTATGTATGTCCCAGCATATGTACGTTCGTATAAACTCCATTGCATAAACGCGTTCTTACGTAAAACTTAAAAGAAAAAAAAAATGGTCGTTACTTTATAGTGCTTTTGGTAGTTATCGTAAACTGGTATCTACTACCGTGCGACCCGAGCACCATTACGATTTGCATGTAAATGACACGTAATCTATGGATGTCAATATGCATCATGAAAAATTCTGTTTACTGACGGATCTTATGTAATTTTACTGTCAATACCATAAAAAAAATATATTTAAACCAACAGTATCGAATATCTAACCAAAGAGTAGACGGTTTATTATACGCACTTTATTTGATTACTGGTATACGGTGTATTATGTAAGTATGGATTTTAGTAGCGTGCTAATGTTCACGCACGTGGATGGGGTTTACCCTTATGAACGTATACTGCGGGTATACCTAATGGAATGACCATTAGTTCTGGATAACTGGGTTAATTGCAGTAGAGGGGTTCGAACGTGCGCCGTATGGTATCAATGCTGTCGACGATGCGTAAAAATAATTTTACGCCTCTTGGCTACTGTCAGTGAGAGGGAAAGGTGTTTTGTGAGTATTCGAACGACTTCAGTTTGTAGGTAGCCGTGTACTTGGGCAAAAATGGTATAGATACCCCATTATGAGACTGCAAACGCCTGCACCTCCCTCCCCCGCCGTCCCCTACCTTCTGGTACAAATGGTAGTTATTCCCGTAGCGATTAAGCGATTAGCTATTCGCCACGTGGTGTTCGTAAATAAGATGAATGTTACTCAATGACAAATATAAAATACCGTCAATAGAAATCCAGGTGTTGCAGAGACATTTGACGGTAGTCAAGAGGTGTGAAAGTCGAGGTAAAGGACCGTTCACAATGATACGACGATCAAACGGGAATACCATTCAATTGGAATAGCTGATCAATTAGCAAAAAGCCCACTCACAGATATAAACCACTCGCTTATTAAATTAGAGATTGAAATCTGGATCACCATTAAGATCTCAGAGACATTAATTACGATAAAGAGTAACAAGATCGAATTGGGCGCCTACGATGATTTCAATGACTACAAAGCGTAGTCTTACAAAAAAAAAGGCAAAAAACCAAGTAGCAACTGGTACCGATAAAGGTGGGGTCTTAGGTCCCAAATAAATTCGACATCAGTGATTGTGACTCCGTCCAAAGTTGGGCACGACCCGTCCCACGTGTCCATTCGCAAAAAACCCGATAAATATGCATGGACGAAGAGAATACCAGCAGGGATCGTCAATTAAGGAGCGATGAGATCGCAAGAGGAGTTAGGTCGAAGGTAGCGTAGGCATGTAAACACTCTCTATGAATGCATTTAGATCGAGCCAAACCTAACCTAGACACCGGTCCAGATTTATTATACCAAAGGACGTAGGCAGAGATCGCCCACCGGCCTAGCGGCTTCCCACGCATCGCTCATTCGCCAATACCTACTTAGTCGCATAGGTTAGGTTGAGTTAGGTTAGGTTAGCGAGTTGGGACGAGTATAAACCAGTGTTCTCTCAAGGCACCGACACTACAGCCACGACCCACACGGTCCCCTAATCGTCGCGACTTCTTCTGATCTTGCTCTCTTATAGGAGACTCCGTTAGGAAGGGGTCAATCACCCTGAGATCATCCCTTGTTCCCGACAGACCTTTGAACGACGACCATGAGCACGGCCGACACCCGAATCATATTGCCGAGACAATGATCTTGGACTGTCCGATGATCTACGGTATATATAGTACCTGCACAGGGGTTATATATCATCTGTACTCATTGAAGAGCAGCGCCAAGGGTGTGAGGGGACGTCATTGTCAGTCGGCTTTATGAAATAGGATGCTCGGTGGTGCAACGCGTTAGTAATAATTAGAGGCGCGATGCTGCCATTCGTCATCAATGATAATTATTACGATTGCTGGTTGCCTCGCGTGCCTTAATGCGCCGCCTAGCTTCTGATCGGTGCGGCTGTCTTGCTTAATTACGCTAGCCCTCGAAACGCCGATTAACGATCGCAATAACCATACGTTGCGACAACCGCTTTAAATCAAGACGACCCGTGGCACACACCGTACATTGCTCTTCAGTACGAAGCTAGACGCCGTTAACTATCCAGTCGACGTATTTTACATATGCGCCAACCTGGTATCGGCATATGTGTACCACACTCTGTTACTCTTGTTGCGGCTATCACGCGTGGCTAGAAGAAATATAGGGAAGTTGTAGGCTGCTCGTACGGACTACTGTAGACGGGTAATGGGAGGCCCCGTGATGAAATATCGAGAAGAAATGCGGAATGCAAAGGACGTCTTGATTTTGAGGTCAAATTCTTCGATACGCTTTGATTGTGAAACTATATGGAGCGTTAATTAATTATCGGAATTTATTGGTACGCGCGTGCTAATGTATCGCTATACATATAATATTACCGCAAGTATTTCAATTAGCGTCAGGGACGTTATTGAATGTATCTTTTTTATAATATATTTTTCTTTCATTGATCGACTTCAGAATCACGTAACAATTTTTTTTTCTTACGAATCCATATCGCTATACATTGATACAGCTCTGACTATTTATTCGTTTTACGTAATACCCGGGCACGCGGGCGCATCCACGGATTCCCTCTTTTACCACGAATCGTTACTTAATCGATTAAGTACATATTGTTTCTCAGACTAGATAGTAATTCTTAAATTAACTCGCGATGGAGAAACAATCTGGATCACTTTCACTCTATTGGTCGGTGAAACAAGCACAGGCCGACTAGCGACTACCTGCCCTACTGGCTGCGATACAATTTCAATTACGCTAAAGGCGCTTGTATCTGTTTCCCTACTGTGCACACATGCGCCAACTGTATATCTATAGCACGTATAATAGTCATAGCTATAATCCATATTGACTTTCTGAATGTCTAACAAAAGAATTGCCTTTGCCATTAGTTCGATCATGATTTGCCTCGGTACTGAGTAGCGGAGTAGCTACATTCTTTTAATCATCTTTTCATACCACGTTCTTACGTAATATTTCTAAAGACTTCATCAGCGACCCAAGTGGATGTTGTTGATACAGAAAGGAAGACCGATTAACGCACGTAGTAACAAGTCCCGTCGATCGCGACCGATCGCTCAAACAAATTGGCCATTTATAAGTAGACGCCTGTGCGGAACGTCAAATACCGAGAGCATTAGATCAGATAGCGAATATGCCATTTTACAGCTTTACCGTTCCAGCACATATGACGTATGTATGCTAATGCGCAATACCAACGTCCCACTAGGAATCGCACCTGAAATCATTAAGAAAAGGACAAGACTGTAAGTCGTTAAAAATTTACGTGAAGACTCGTACAATTCTTAATATCCGCCATTGCCTTTTGTGTCTGTTTCTTATCCAAAGATCAATAAAGTTCGTCGGAAAGAGCGAGAGCGAGAAATGGAAGGAAAAAACATATATGTATACACATACATACGTAAAAACGGAAACACACGACCATCTTGAGGAAACGCGATTGAGTCTCATAAATTGATAATAGCGAGAGAGCGTAGGAGCGTAGTACCGTAAGAGAAAAAGAGAGGGATAAAAACGAATATAAAAGAAGAAGAAATGTAGAGAGCGGGGGAGAGATTCTTCTTCCTAGCAAAATGTCAAGAAGCAGACGTTAAATTCTCAGGATTTACCAAGGCAGGAGTCTGAGCAAACTATTCATTAGATGGGAGTGCATCTTGTGTTCCCGTGGCATCCTCAGCTTGTGCAATTCACCTCGATTCACTTACCGCGTTTCACCGTGGCACGGAAACGCCGTAGCCAATCCCGAGCGTCTTTCCTTACGGAATTCGTTTCGATACGCTCACCGGTCCTGACCATATACCAAACTTGTACGGAGCTGTGCACAGCTGTGCCAAACCGGTCATTCAACCTGGTCCGCAGTCTCCAATCGATTTCTTCTCACGGATGCGCGATGATTACTGGGCTCTCTGCGTTACTCCGAGCTTGTCACCGTGCTGTATCATTACACGAGAATCCGGACGGTAGACGGCCAGAGAAGAATTAAAGAGAAAAAGTTGGGGGGAGAGAGAGAGAGAGGGAATGAGGGAGGGAGGGAGGGAAAGAGAGACTTTCACTTTGCAGACGGTAATCGTGAGACCAGTCGTCATCGCTTAACTCGCCGATACGTTGCTCGTGTTACTTAACTTCCTTTGGGGCCCTAAGGCGCGCACCGGTTTTCCTGCCAACGAGCAAGGCAGTCTTAACGGTTCCAACCGTAGGGGCCTTATTAATCTATTTTACACGAAAAATGCACTCCTACTGCTGGGACGGTAATTTCTTAAAGACACACCGTGGTCGGGAGCTTGAATACGTCATAGAGTGGATGACAGAGTAATTGCTTCTGTTGAATAATGTACTATAGATACAGGTTAGATCATCCCGATGAAAACGAGGAGACGAGTTACAAAACGACGTGCAATCGTAATTAAGCGCCATTAAGGAGACAAGTAATTAGCAGACACTTCCGTTCGAGACAAACGTAAGGAGCGTTTCCATTCTGGTTTGACGCCTATCGCGTCCTACCTTTTTCAAACGGAATTAATCAGTTCGTTACCACTGAACGTGAGGACGTCATATCCATTCACAAAATCATGTCGTAAAATCGTCAAGCTGCTTTTCGAATGAGTGTATAAACGTACAAAACACGTGTGTCGAGATATTCGTTAAAAATGTTAATTTCCTCTTAAAGAAATTCTGTCCGACTACGACCGTAAAGCCTGAGGTAGTAGTCTACTGATCTTGCAGGCTTCGGCGTCTACGACTCAGACTATACGAAGTCTTACGCATGCGCAGGTATGCAAAGGTCGCGAAGCCTATAGAGTAACCAGCAAGTATGTGACATTGAGCCAAGGTCATCCGTGAGACCAAGATACGCGTGTACGCAATGAACTACCAAGTCCCAGGGAACAAGAAGAGGAGAGTAAGAGAGACGCGGAAGTGGAGGGGACGAAGAGAAAATATTTCCACGAAGAGGATTCTAGCTAGAAGGAGAGAAGCCATTCTCTAGTTGCACTATTGCATGCGTCATTCCAGCTGGTGCAACTTGCATCGCCACATCTCTAGTGGTGCTTGCGCGTATATGCACAGAAGAGATCTAGTGCCGGTTAAGAACTTGACGGAATGGAGAATCCAGAGTTGACCATGGGGGTCATACCGTGGCCATATAAGGACACGTGGTTGAAGCATTGTTGATACCATTGGCCATATTCGTATGGAATGCCAAGCAGCGGCACATATCGGACAAAGCTATATGATAAATATAAATGATTAAAGTTATCTCGATTAAAATCGATTAAAATCGCGATAATCATCTCGATTAAAATCAAGATAATTAAGTGTATCGATAAATATTGAATGATCTTTCATTAAATACTTCGACCTGGTCCAGATGAATTACACGGTATCATCCCCATGAATTCTATCTAACTTGGCACTTGGCTGTCACTGACATTGACAGTCTCAGATAGTAGAATGTTATTGTCGAAGGCTCTAAGCAGAGGCGTTCGCCATTGTTCTGCCAACTGTGTACTCCGACACAGAGAAAGATCAGGTGTCGCATCGACATTGTTGCTCTTTGTTTCTAGCGAAGGTAGGGCCCATTGTTCTTTCACATTACGAAGTAGGCACCTGGGCCTTGCCCGTTATTAGTATCAAGTGCTGGCCCAGCGACCTGATTAAGAGATGGTACCAAAGAAGCAATCCTTCCTTTTTCTCATTTAACATCAAGTGAACACATGAGACCCCGGGTGATTCTGTTTTTCTATTTTTTTAAAGATTCTTTCTAAAGCATGACCTCTACTCGCCCTTTCAAGATTTTACAAAAGGTTCCTAATTGGTCCACGGTGATGTATAGGTCGTATGGGATTGGTCGTATCTCGCAGGCGCATCTTTCGAGTGGCTAATGGGTCCTGCTCCCTGGGCCAGCTAGCCAATTTAAACCCAACCTAACCTATTTCGGTTTGGGCAATTTATTCCTCGCTAGACTCTATTGTGCTCCGCCTAGTGGGTCCCTATGTCTATACACATGGATCCTCTCTACCGTTTGCCTTCGTCTCGTAGGAATGGCGACTGACTACCATTCCAGCTTCCACCACGAATCGGAAGCCTAGCCGGACCCGCTCGCTAATGACGTATTGTTTGCCATCCGACTGTGCAAAACTGACAGGTTTATTTAAGGGGCCACACACGTAAACGCGAATTTACGAGAAAGCTTCTCTAACGAGCTAAAGCTAATACGGCGCCACGCTGCCGAAGAGATGAGCAGAAAATCTCATAGCGATAAATTAATTTTATTTGAAATATTTCACTGACTCTGGAATAAACGCTCTTTATCCAGGCATTGAAGTCACCTCGAGTCACTTTACTAGTGCGAAATCATTTACTGGACACTTCCGCTTGCTGTTCGTGCACGCGTCCTTGTACAAAGCATGCAGCATGGCTTGATGTATTTTAAGATAATTATGCGAGATCCAGTCCTATTGAGTCATTATAGCATCGAGACGCGTCCAATTTAAAAATCAACGCGAGTAAGTACCTATTAGAAATTCGTCTGTGGTATCATCAACATTTTGAGAAAATTCTATAGGAAGTTGCGTCACGCATTGGAGAATCGAAGGATTTCATAAAGAGTAAACTGGATTGGCCCGAAGGTCTAGACGTGGGCCTTATTATATGCTAGTGCCGCCACTTAACCTGAACCTTTACAGAAACGCCAAAGTGCCGATCCCGAATCAGAGGTTTTCAAATGAACAGATCATCAGTCATCTTTCGTTTGATCAAAAAATTACAAAAATCATTCTTCAATGATTATTATTTAGGTCTTTACTCATTTTTACTATTTAATTACAATTTAAAAAAAAACCGATGACATATTGAAGTTTCGACGATTTTGTTGAGTCTACAAAAAATCTACTTGTTCGGATCAGGGAAATGAACTCTCTAATACTTTCCTATCTAGAAAGCACAATCAACATCCTAACCAAACGAACATTCTCCAGACTTTAACGCGACCTACCGCCATTAGGATAGAGATGCTGCACCATAATCAAAGACACGCGCTCGATCCGGCCGACGCTTTAACCTATCAGAAAGGGTTAAGTACAGTCTTCCTGTATCCACCGTTAAACAGTGCACTGGATAAGTGATGGAGCAGAATGGTTAGCGAGAGTACTTAGAAAAATAAAATATCTTTAGTACGAGATCCATGGTTATCGTTAAAGTGTCGTATTAATTGAAAAAAAAAGTAAAAATATTTATTAATTTTTTAATCATATATAGGATGGCAATTCGGTGCGCCCACAGGGCATGCACCAGACCCTTAATAAATTTTATAAAAACATTATGCATCGTCCATATGCATAGATATAGGAGAGTACCTTGTCTGCAAGCCGGATGGGTTACTATAGGATTATAATATTACGCAATCGTCACCGGACGACACGGTCCACGCTAATTGCAAATGCTAGATTATATATCACTGATTACGAGGTCTAGAGTAGTTCGCTTCTCACGAGCTACTTAGAGAAAAATGTGAAAATCTCAACTTTTCTCACGGATGCATACCGAGCCCCTCCCACGAGACTGAATTGTTATCTCACATTACGAGAATTCCATTATGCGTCGATATACGCCAACGCAATTCCACGCTGAGGAAAGGAAGATCGAATCCTTGGCAACTTAATCCAATTGCTGTGGATAATCGAGGGAGATCATTATAAAGACTGTGTGATATATTTGCGTCTTGTTGTTATCTCATTGTCTCTAAGTATTCAAGTCCAAGTCCTTCTTCATCAAGGTTCGAAACGGCTCACCTTGATGAACGATGATGACTCGAAGAATTGCCCCTTCTTTATTTATTGCACGAAACTCCGAGGAGGAAGTCGCACAAAAAAACACTTTAATTTCACAGTAAGAACCAATTCCTGGTAATTTTCATCTGAACTCGAGTGACAAAGAACAACACGCAGACCAGGTCCATTGTCTGAGTCTGCAGGGGAATAAAAAGTGCCCGAAGAATCTATATACCCAGGGACGCGAAGTAGTGCGACACGTTCGTGACTAAGAAAGACTAGAAAGGCATCGAGAGAAAGAAAAACAAAAGGAAGACTTTCTCCTTGAAATTTCTTAGAATTGCGTGCAAACGTTGGTACCCGGTTCGAAGATCGTCGAAAACCCAAATTGCTGTTTACGGAAATGGCTAGCGGGTTCGAGGAGTAAAACGCGTCGCTCGGAAAAAGAAAGGACAGTCAGTGAACGAATTAATCGTCGGTGTGTACGATCCTTAACCCAGTTCCCGTTGGTATACCGTTTACATAGAATTTCGAGATGTAGTCTGCTCACAAGCCGAGACCCAGTCAACGAGCCAGCCGGACTCATAAAGCACACTGGAACATAACGTGTTTATGACATGAAAAAAAAAAAATCCTTATTGTGATGCTAACCTAGGAAAACGTTAGTATGCAATAGCAATGGGTAAAACAGTATAACAGTAATACAACAAGCTATATATATATATATATATATATATATATATACAAGTACCTAACGTAGATACCAGAAAAGATGAGATAACTCTCAACCGTCGGTTTCCTGCAATTACACAGCAAGTGGTAAAGGCGACGATACTCGTCAGCCATCTTTCTCGAAACTTGACGCTCTTACGGTTAAAATATACAAAGCGCACTGACAAATTGTGCCGTCCAGGACAATACTTGTTTCACAAAGTACGTATTTTCATGGCGTATCAAGCACAGCCAGTTCACCAACGAAACAATTAGAACGCCGTGCATTGCACTGCATATACAGATACGTGAAGACAAAACGAACAGAATGGTAGAACAGTAGGTGAATGGTTTTCGCTGGAACGATACGATCCTTTCGGTGTTATTAAGAAAGGGTCGTAAGGTCAGGTAATTTTTAATTTTGAAAAAAGAATCGCTAAGCGATGAGAACATTCAAGTGTACGCGTATAGTATAGACCGCGTTTACACTGTACCATACAAATATATGTATATATAGTGCCTTGGGCATTGCTATAGAAATGAAGCGCGCACATTGCTTATCTGCAACAGCGATGCATTTGAATAAAAGTGAAAGATATCCATACGCTATGCATATACAAATGCACTTTAATTGCAAATCGTAAAGGAAGATGCGTAACGATAAAACCTGCCACTTTTACGGTCCGGCTCGCTCGTCATTGTCGGTCGACCGTATAATACGCCAAATTGAATTTCGGCACTACGGGCCAAATGCTTAATGACTATCGTTAGAGATTTAATCATTACACGTGAGCTTTACGCATCGATATGTTGGTAGTGCATGTACATATGGAGATACGTGTACAAAGCCGCGCAGGAATGGAAGCCGCGCGCAAATAAACAGCAAGACAAAATGTGCGAGACTGTAGTCGTCGCGAGGGAAGAGACGAAAAGATAGAAAAGAAGAAGAAGAGAACAAAGGATCGAGCGAGATAAAGAGGGACAGAGAGAGAATAGAAAAGGGGATGGACAAAAAATTTTCAAAAAAAAAGATTCGCGCGCTACCGGAGGTAAGGCGTTTCTGACCGTGGTCATCTTTAAATACCGTATCATTAATATAATTGAATCATTTATCAATGACAATGCAAATATGTTTAATGAAATATGCTCGAGGTAATGGCCGCCTTAAAAAGTCGAAATGCCCCCGGGGGCTCGATCGACAAAACTGGCGTATCTATCTTATGGGTCACCCAGCTTCGAAATCACTAACCTAACGTCCGACTCGGCGGACTAATACGAACTCTTGAAATAATCATTTGTGGCGCGCAATTTGAATTATCGTTTCTCGTTCGTACCGATATCGCGATTAATGTGCGAGAGCGCCAAGCATTTTTATGGCAAATGTCGCCCGACGACATTCTCGTTCGATCGCTTCGACGAAAGGTCGAAGCGGTCGATCGTTGCGGACGCTTCTCGCCTCGCGAAAGTGCCTCGTTATGTAACGAGTGCATGTTCAATAACACGAGTCTAAACGAGCCATCGAAAAATGGCAGAGACGCTTATTTTTATCCATTGACCTAGAGACGATTCGATGATAGAAAAAAAATTTCATTATCAATGCCACTTAAATTTACGTCATTTCCTGGACAGAAAATCGACCTGACTTCGTAGGCTGTTATTAATTACGTTAACGAAAAAAAAGACAATCATACCGAGAATCGCAAGTTCCCAGGAACATGGATATTTTTATGTTCGCGTCCTTGACGAAATTCGTCATTCGCACTGGTCGTGAATGTAATTTCTCTGTCAACGAGTCAAGATGGAGCCCATCGTCGTATACATATGTATATCATTACGTCCATTATTAAATAACCAAAGCCCAGTCTCACCGAGATACGAGTTACAGGTATGGTACCAGAGCCTGTGTAAACAGACGGCCTAAAAGACAGGTAGAATAAATTTGTTTGACGCATGCTGAGAAATGGTAGGAAACACGATGACCTAATCTGGGCAAATAGAATTTCTTACATACCAAAGACGCAGAGCAGTACGGGTCGTAAGGACGAATGAGTCGCAGGTTACGAACGAACGGCAAGATTAAAATGTGTAACTTAAGCGTGGTTCACACGTTCGAGCAGTGGCACGCGTTACCAACGATCTACGTCAGGCCAGACAATTGACGTGAGCTCGTAATCAGAATGTAAAGGCAAGAATAATGAAAGATAATTGCGTGTGGTTTCTGCCTCGCCTACCAGCCGTGTCGAGGGGGACTTGCCTACTCTTTATCTCTCACGTGCACACAGCTATACCAACGGACCGAGCAAATACTTGTGGTAAATTATAGAAAGAAGATCATTTGCTACGGCCACAAATTACTGAAGTCAAGGTATCAAAGGTGAGATGATGCTTTGGGCTTTTAGCGTATTACACGTTCGTCGTTATTTCACAAAGGGTGGAGTACGGTTGGGTGTTACTTTATTGTAAAATCCTATTAGGAATATCGATTATATATTTCTTTACCTGGGACAGGTGTTATACGGGCCATAAGAAAGTACTTGGTGAAAATAAGAAATTGCGCAGGTGTATCGAGCCTCCATTTGTCACGGTTACGGATGAGTTTAATGATATATTTAATGCAGCTTCGAGTGCGGTCGTCATTACATATACGTATAGATAGAGTCAGTCTCACTTACGGCGTTCAATGTCAGCGGAAAGTCCTCCGGCACGATACAAAGGTTCTCCTGGGAAGTCATTATGTCATCCTGATTATTTGTCTCGGATGAGAATCGCGTCAACCGGTGATCATCGCTCTCCGACAAAACGTACCAGTTCTTTTGCCTATCACCGGAATGACGTTATTGTCCTTCTTGTTGAGTCGAGCGTGACGGCGATCGTTAAACTCATATATAGGAAACGAGAGTGACAATAGAGATCGACGTGCGCGTGATGATGGAAAATTATATGATGATTTAGAGATTAGATATTTTTCGGGTAAAGGTCACAGCTGAAGTTATGACCCAACGACGATTTCTATGACAAACGGAAGAAAAGAACAGTTCCATTGCACCTATAAGTCCTGTTCTCAAATGGAGAACGAGGAAATCGATTACAATGTCGTAGAAAGGATAAATTCTGATTTTTCAACACTAATAATGATAAATCACGAAATTAATGACCTTATGACGTAATCCTTAGAATTAGATCAACCCCGACATACTTTTTTATCCGGAGCCAAAAAATGCTATTACTTCAAAGTTACTGTGTTTAACCAAACAGCGTTTCTGTGATATCGTGAAATTTAACCGATCAAGATGTTTCATTCACTAGACTGTCCTACAAGAGAAGAGACTAAAGGGCGGAAACCGTTTAAGAAGGATGGAAAGATGTTCTCACGATGTTCCAAGATCGCACGTGTCGTCAAATGCCAGCGAGTGTGCATCGTTTACGCGTGTAATGCGTTCTTTATACGTTCTCAGCACGTAACGCACTGCGAGCACGGGACGCGTTTCCGCAACGGTCCGTTGCGCAACCAGCGCCAGAGAGAGAGAGAGAGAGAGAGAGAGAGAGAGAGAGAGAGAGAGAGAGAGAGAGAGAGAGAGAGAGAGAGAGAGAGAAGAGTCTCACTGAACACTCCTGACGTAACCTGCTGTTCAGGATGAGTCGTGCATCGCGTACGGTGCACATAACTGGTACCGAAGATCCTTTGGTGATAAGAGAGTCAGGTCGTAAGAGATTAATCCTTATTTGGTAACGATCCCATTTGGTAGGTTCTTATTTTTCTGACCGAAAGATAGAAAGTTATCAGGTTAATATTTATAATACGAAGTTTCAAAAAGTGGCAACGGTTAAGGCATCGACAGTAACACGTTTGCCGTACCCTGTTCCGGGCGACACCTACGTTCTGCACATTGCATAATCCATCATACCCTATGCGTTACGCAACTGCGTGCCAGATGCAAGCAGCGAGTGGAATGCGCACAGTGAAAATGCAAATGTCCCTTAATCGTGGCCGGATCTCTGTACCAGGATCAAGGACCGCTTGCAGCTGGTTATACATGTATATATACAATATGTACATAGTTATAAACACATGAGTCTCTTGAGATGGTTGAGAGAAGGATGTTGCAGAGAAGATATTTAAATTTTTGCTGGACCACCTGCCAAGAAGAGTTAACCCAAATCTTGTTATAGGCATAAGAGGAAGGATCAACGACATCATCCCTTGGACCAGGTTCAGAGTCCTTCTTTGGGATTGAGTATTACGTAAACGACAAGCGTATTCGAGAGACCATCCCAATTGGTCCAAGGAACCCGCGCAGCATCCCAAGCATTCCCGGCACCACGGTACTGTCAATCTCGTACGAAATTACAATCACGCGCGGCCATTTAAGATCCCCCCCCCCCCCCCCACCATCTCTTTGAATAAAACATGGATACATATCACAAGACCACGGAGTCTTAAATACTTTTAGGTGAGTATATACATACATATATACATCTAGTGTCTGAATCCGAATTTGAGCTCTTTTTTTCTAAATATATGTATAACGTCTGTGAGAAGGTACTGTCGAAATTTCGTGAAAACTGGTCTAGAGAACAAGGATGCAAGTATATCTATATTGACTACGTATTTCCATGCAAGAGAATCCTGGTGATCGCTATCGACGTGCCATGTCCCCAGAATGACCTAGCAGAGACATTACGATAAAGTTCCCATGCGTGTACATAGTTCTAAGTTTAACGTGCTAGTACTTACGAAAACCGGACAGCCTTGCCGACGAAAATCTTGGAATATTAACATAAATGGTAATTCCGCGCTATACGGACACGAGAAGGGAACAAGAGGATATTTAAAAAAAGGGGGGAAGGATAATAAAGAAGGCACGAATAAGAGGAGGATATTGAAAATAGAAGAAAAAGGAAAAAAAACTTGAAAAAATGCTTGTTTGTGCAAGAGATAAAATCCGGTATCTCCTTCCTCTCGCGGACACACTATGCTAATTGCCATCGTTGTCCCAAGATGGGGACATCTTCGACTCGATAAACCATCCGGGAGAACAGTGCGTGTGATGTCGGATGGCTCCTCCGAGCAATTTAAAAATTTCAATTGACAATATCATCAACTGGACTCCCAGGTACGAGTAGGAACTTCAATAAGCTCTAGAATCTCAATCAAAACGTAGAGTTGCACCATTGGCATTTATGCGTTTCCTGTTCTTACGTCTGCGCATGCGCTAACAATGCTGCCGAGATGAGATAATCTTTTTGCTCACGCAGACACGGCATAGGTAGGTAGCATCTATGAGGATAGTATAGTAAAGCAGCGTTCATAATTTTTGAAAAATCACAGAAATTTTCAACGTCAATGTTTCTGTAAAAGCACCTCGCTCTGCGTCTACTATAAAGCTGATAAATTCCAAAAAATTATACAGCGTCAAATAAGAAAAAATTAAACCTACAGCGTATCAATGGAACTATCCTCTCGTTAAATCACACGGTGTGAATGGTGCCGTAGCCATGCGCGACTATACCGGTAATGAACAATCGCGTGTAGATTATGAGCCTGGCAGGAAAACGTGGCCATTGACGAAGTAGCCATAAATATCGAGACTCGTCGGCTGCACGGAGTCTCCTCCAGGTACGGACAACGGGAGAGAGCATCGTCGTGAGCGAATAAAAGCATGAGAGGATAACGTAGGACATACGAATCGTGAAGTGCGCATGCGCGCAGACATAGAACAAACTCTTCATGGGTTACCAAGCAGGAAATGTATCAACCACGGTTGAACGTTATTCTACGATTGGCTAGAGGCCACTGCGTAAAATAACGTATGACAACCACACACAAGTGGTACTGCAAAAAGACATATTGGGTTTCGACGTACATGGTGAACCGTAAGGTATATACCGAATTCCCCCGTGGACCATGCGTTAACGCGTATACAATGAAGGTAACTCTGAGCCTGGCAAATTATCCAATGATTAATCATTCGCAATGGAAAGATTTGATTGGGTCTGATTTATTTAATTTGAAGTACGATATGGCATGTGGTTCACTTGAGGATACATGAAAATCAAAAGGGAATAAGATGGAGAGCGAGTGTGTACAACCTGTATATAGTAACTGACGCGCAGTCATGTAATTTCCTGGTATAAATCATAAGTCCCTAGCGTGAAACCTAATGCGAACAAGGTGGCAAGAGTTGGGCCTGAAGTATGGGTCGTAGAAAAAAAAAGATGGCGAGGATGCGAAAAGGTAGACGCCTCGGTTGGAAAAAGTCCCGGTTCACCGGTCTATGGTTGAGCACTTACGAGCCTAACCTAAAGGCAACGGTATCGAAGAGTTTATATTGTATCTATATAATATTCTATATCTGTACATACAGCGTGCGATGCTATGGGAGCGAGACAAGCGGAAGTCGATACTGAGATTGACTTTGTGTGATTAATAATAACGCACGGTTGAGAGTCCGGAGACCCTGATGACCTCAGCATCGCGATCAAAAACATTTTTCGGCTTTTTTTTTCAAATTTGCCGCGCCGTCACGGAAGAATCGAAGTGGAGCGCTCGAAGCGCTCGGTAACAGTAGCGGGCAAAGTTCGTACCAAAGTAACGTTATGTTTAAACCGCTTTGTGTGATACTTTCAGAGTTTGATGGATTTCACCTCTTTTTCTCATACGTCTATGTAACGTTTGACGTATGACGCAAATGATCGTTGAACGTGATCGATTCGGTAGAATGGGTCATTGACTGTGTCAAAGTGTCATCGAAAAGATTAATATAGAAAAATGGATGGATCCTTTTCTGCGCTACGGGGTTTCTCGATTGTCAATAAGACTCGCAGCTGAATTTTGTCTATGTTAATTTTCTGGCTTTCGAGCAGTGTTTAAAGTGATTCACGGATGATTCGCGCTAAGGCGCCTTAAGGTGTCACTCGCGAATGGCGTAATCTGTCGAAAATAGAAAATAGACACTTCATACCTGTTGTCCGAGAGCGTTACTCGGGGTTACTGGCCCGAACATTAAGGATCCTTTTAGCTTCCGTGATATTAAAAAACAAATTATTGTCTACAGACCGCTGTAGAATTTCATTCGTTATACATATTATTGTATTACAATTTTAAAAAATTCATTACTTATCCACGCCTTATCTCTGGTGTATAGATATAATGAGGCAACCGTTCATCATTAAAGCGCAGTCACATACGATATATCAAGATACCAGAGCGGGATACCGACAAGTTTTCACGGGCCGAGAGGTAAAACTTTCTGTCGTCATGTAAGTATCGGCGAGCGCGCACGCAATGATTATTTTCACGATCGCGATAATAGATGATGCGTGTCGTTCTGCGTAGCACAGTTACGATACCCGAAGCAGGGCGAGTCTTAAGCTCCAGGGGATCGAATACTCAATGCACGATATGCTCTCCCGCTCGCGATTAATTGCAATTGCACCATTGCTCAGTTGCATGCTGGCCGTTCGCCAATGCAACTTGCATGAGATATTGCAAACATTTTTTTTACGAATAAATTATTAAACCCGACTTTTTCAAGTTTTCAACAACACTTTCAACTTTTTTTTTTACACTGTATCATCATATTATGTACACATTGATATGGAGCAGGGAACGTGAAATGAATAAATTTATAAAAATTTTAAAAAGGTCGTTCGAGCCAAAAACAAATAATGAGGGATGGATGATGTATATAAATTTCGGGCCTCATGAATTCTCAACGTAGTATGAATTGTCAATCTCGCATCGGCTTAAGTGAAATGGAATGGAACAGGGCGTCGCGACGGATGCACATCGAGAGGCCCCAATCTACACGTGTATATGTGTGTAAACGAGAGACGGAGACACGAATCAAATCTGTCAAGTGGAGCAACGAAGGCGTGCAATACCTAATTTGTTGCTCCGTTAAGCGTACGGGCGGCGTCGTGTCAACGTTTGGAGTGACAAGGCCCTGACAAGGCCCACGATTGGGCAAGAGAGCCCAGCTTCTTCTGATTTGCATCGAGCGTACACAGAGATTGAGATCTTTGATTTGGTCCTGGAGTGCGTAAAGATGCAATTAAGCTCTGACGGATGAATACAGCCTCACGTAGAGTATAATGCGCCTCGATGACGTTGAATGACCGTAAAATTTTTCATCGTGCCCAAAAGTCATCGAATCTTGTACTTTCCGTAGGAACATCAAGTCCGTCTGCATAATTATATTGGAGGGTAGAAAGTTTTCCTATGGAATTCACGATCTTGAATAATACGAATATCCAAATCAGTGTGTAAAATCACTATAGGCTGGGACGTTACCTTACGGGACGATGAAAATGTTGCACAACGATGATCGTCCATAAATAACACCCACGCCATTCACACGTACGTCATTCGAGTGCCTGGACTGTACTGCACTCCATTTAACATAATCATCGGCTTGTGCCGCCTACTTCAAACGTTAGCGTAGTCCGTGAAGAGTTAACGAGAGAAGATGTAAGCAAGCGAGAGAAAGAGAGGGAGAGGGAGATAGCGAAAGAGAGACAGACAGATTGGTTCATTGTAATATCGTAAGGATGAGGAAAAGAGAAAAATAAAAAAAGGTAAAAATAATAGAAAAAAGAAGATAAGACATATGAGAGAAAGACTAAGGTGCGAAAGATTTCAAAAGAGGCGACGAATATACTCGTCCTGTAATTCCAGGGGAAGATTTTGATTTGCCCATTAATCGCTTCGAAATAACGGCACCTCTTAGACGTCCATTCTTCGGTCCAACAAAGGCATAAATATCCCAGGCATTAAAATCACTCGACCGACGTATTTGGCACGCGCCAATATCAAGCCGCATTTACAAGCGAACGCGCGTCATAAATTAACATGAGAAATTTAACTTTTTTTGAATTTTTATAAAGAGCATCTGTATCATAATAATAATCTAAGATGGTGATTCTTCGAACGGGAGATCATCTAGAGAGAGCGTATGATTATTCGTAGAATCAATTACGTGTACCTACCAGCTAATGATCATTTAACAAGTCAGATATGACATGTTGACCATACGATTTTGCAACGACTGCAAATAAGGTGCCAGTGGTGAAAAATAAAGTCAAGAAAATAGTTAGAATAGGCGAGCTGACCGTATAAAGTTTTACGTTAGAGCGTGTCGTAGAGAAAATCGTGCAATGACGTAGATTATATCAGGTGAGCCAGGCAAGAGAATCGATAGAGGCAACATGCAGTAATTAAGTATTTTCTAATGGTCGCCGTTTAAATCATTAACGTGGCCCGGACAAATTGCAGAAATTTACAAGATTTTTCCCAGAGTGTCGTGTGGACGTAGCCTAGCGGGAAACAATTATAATTTGTCGTAACAAACGCATAATTATGTAACGAGTATTGCATTACGATAAATGCGAGTCAAGAACCCGGCTTCCATTAGTGGCACGAAAGGAGGACAACTGGCCAAGGTACCAGTGCACGTACGTACTTCCCCCCATTCGACTTAGTCCACTTCTTTTTTCGTTTTTCGACGAAACGCTTAACGGACGAATTGAAATTCCCACGCAGCCGATTAAGGGATTGGTATCCGATCGTCGACATACCAGTCATCGCGCGAATTCGTATATGAATTAAGGAGAAGAAATCGAGAGTAAAGCAAATTTTTGTTTTAATTAAACCTGATAAAAATATTTTTTTTTAATCTCAAAATTTCATCATTCATCGTACATTTCGTTAAATCGAGAGAAAGGCGTGTCAGAGGGACAACTGTAAATCTAAGCCAAGCTGGACCAGGCTGCTGGAGAGTAAAGTAGGAAGTGCAACCTGCATTGAGAAGAGTAATGGTGGCGTTGCACCTTGGTCTCAACAACAACAGCACAACAACATCGGCTTGGCTAACAAGCTATCAGGAGTAGTAGACACGTTGAGAATATATACAGAAGTATGTACATATATATCAGCTTCTTACGCAATGCTAAACCGTGAAACTACTGATTCCTTGTGATTCATAAAAAAAAAGAAGTATCTTGACGGCAGCCTTTTGACGTAACATACGCATATAGGGAAGTGCGTATAATGTGGTACAGAGTTAAGGGCCGGCAGCTCTTTATGCACTTGGCATCCCAACGAGACGGGTGTGTCCGAAAGCATGAGACAGGTTGTAATTTTAAAGCCTTTTTATTGCAACCTGAAAGGGTTGTAATCTTTCAAGTACTTTTTTTTCCCCAAAATTAGATAACTTATATACCCGAAAAAGTATGAGCTTGCTCGTAATTAAAAATCAAATTTTTGCAGATACACTTAGAAAGGAATGTTAATAGCTACGCAAGTAAACGTACTGTAACTATAATCCTAAAGTATATCCAGAGATGCAAGTTGGTCAGGGTAATACAAGCATGACTATTTAAAAGGATTAGAAGAGTCAAACGTTATTTTTGTGACACCTTGTACAGCCATGATACCTATATAGGGATACAGCAGGTAGGACCGGCCTTGGTCCAATGACCTCGCAAGCAGACCTCAGACCAACAACCACGTTCGGCTCAAGAACCTTCGAATGGAGAATACATCATGCAAGACAGGTTGTTGAACTGCTGTTTTTGATTCGAGGACCGGCAATTATTTCATGGCAAATTTAACACTCGTCGAATATGCCAATTTTTCACGTTACTTATTGCACGTCGAAAGCTTCTCGATTCGTTACACGTAATGAATAGGAGTTCAGAAGGTCAAACATGCTCTAAGTGTCCTCATCCCCT
>JASANN010000262.1:2484246-2584644 GCA_031762395.1 Calameuta pygmaea | reverse complement strand
CATAACCCCCCCCCCCCCCCCCCCAATAAAACCCCTCTGATCTACATCAAGCCATAATAGATACCAAGAATAATGTTTAAGTTGCACCTGGAATCTCCTTAAGCAGCAACTACTGTCTTTACATTAACAAGCCAATCAGAAACGTTTATCAAGCCTGACAAAACTCATTTAAAATACCGATGACTCCTAAGCACAGATACCAGTATGACACTTCCGATAACAATGATTTTCCAAAAATCTCATAAAATCCCACAGCTCGTCGGCTGTAATATAGAATCCCCCAAAAAAAAATTACGTGCAAAAAACTACGCCAAGTACCAAGAGTGCTGTAAATTCCTCTGATAAAAGGTATGGAAATCATATTATTGAGGCCAAGTAGATAAGTCACTACATATTTTTCTATTATTTGATCCAGCACTGGCCCATCATTTTAATTGTATTTTCAAAATTTCCTATAACGTTTTCGCTACTCTGTTACATTCTTGCTGCTTCCCGTATTTAATTATGATTTAATAGGAATTTAATAATTAATAAAACTTTAGGTGATTCCTTATCGAGTACTACTTGGCGGGTATTCAGTGCCTGTCAGCGCCAGTTTCAGACGTGCGAAGACGATGACGACGACGGCGATAACAGCGAAGACGACGGCGGAACTGAAATAAAATCATCTCGCTCGCCTTGTTGATACGCCCTGACCTCGTACACCAATCGTATTAAACTTGGTGGCAATCGATTCAGAACCCTTGATTCCTATAGTGAATGTATCAATAACTTTTTCTCACACATAGCCGTTCATAAGATATTTGAAGCCAAACACAGGTACAAGAGTTGACTCGGGTAAAGAGTCTCTGCGAGCTGTGCCCTGTACAGCCGGTTGCCTGTACTTGGCGCGAGACTCGACCAAGTCTCTTGATATTTATATTCTCATAAAAAAAAATGTAGACTACCCTTAATCGTTAAGGGATATAAAAAAAGGAAAGGGGGACGCTCCGATGTTCATAGAGGTAAAGTGTTTTCTCGTGTAAAATGATCGGTTCGTAGCCATCGCTACCGGTCACACTGGCAAGGCGTGACGAAAAGATCAGTCGACTTTATGATGTCTCTTTCACGGAACATCGTTTACCCCACACTTACCCCACATTTAGCCCCGTCCGCGTTATGGACGCGTGTGCAACCATCACCATTTCCATATTCATGGGGCGCAGCCAACGTAAATTAATATACACCAAGTAACGCAGCCCACGCGCCTATCCAGAGTTCGTCACGCGACGTACCTACGTAAAGGTACGTACATACCGACTTGGTGCCGCCTTTGGTATAGCCAACGTAAGCCAAGCCAAGTTCGAGCTTTATTATTAGCGGCGTACACGTAACGCCTTCTCTCGCGACACTCACCGGCCCTTCTCTAACATTTTATATATGTATCCTTTTTCCTCACCCTTCATACCATTTTGCAGCGTTCAAACCATCCTTTCGAATGATCAACACCGAACACCTACACCGAGGGTATAAGGCCGACCTTTGTCAGACAAATAGCCACGGCCATCCACATTTCCTTGGTTAATTACGTAAATACTCTATAGTGACCAAGCCGGACTCCCAACGCGAAGATTAAATCTGACCTAAGCATAGAACATAATTCTATATGCAACGTTAACGTAATTTCACGATTATACGGAATTCCTAAATAGATCTTGGAACAGCGCAAGATCAGTATAATGGACTGAATGAAAAATTCATTTCAGCGTTCACGTTTAGTTGAAATATTTTTTTTAACGCAAAAGGTAAACCAACGTAACCGCCTCCGTGTTCTGGTGGCAGGCGTAATTCACACTCCGGGAGTCCGTAAACGCTCGTAAAATCGCAACGATTCGTCTTCCGGCTGGTTCGCGAGATTACGATCTCTTCGCGTAATGCCTATACGTTGTCGGAGGGTTAGGCCGGGTTATCGTTGCTACATAGAAAAAGGTGTTCGGTATCCAGGGAAGTAAGTGAATAATATATCCACCGCGTGTCTTTCCTATCTACCATGAGACGCTGCGTTTTATCGATCTCGTTAATAGACACAGGGAAATGACGACTGGCATTGGCGCGGAGAAAGCTACGTAAACCAGAGACAGCAATGTAGCTGCCGAGTCTTGGTGGTTTACGCGACATTACGTAAGTCACCCTCATTCTACATCCCTGATCCTTCGAGTATGGCCGCCGAGCAAAAGAATTTACTTATTTGACACTCGAGTCGGTTTTCCGTGATGCGACACGGTGTAAATATAGGGAAAGTTTTAACAAACCGGTCATACGGTCATTAATCATCGATTTTATTTACGTACGGATACGCGTAAGCAAATCTGAGAAAAGCAGCAACGTGGTACAGAAGTACCTAACCTGCGTACGTAACCTAAACCGTCTGTCGACCCTAACGTATCAATTGTAAAAACTCATGGCATATGCTTATACGTACCGACCAAAAAATCATAAAGCCACAATTCTCTACGTAGGCTATGTACTTGCTTGGACACAATGAAATTATTTTGACCTCTTCGCTTATACTTTGTTCCGTCGACACTTCGCGTCCGGTCGATACTAGCGCTCATTTCTCACCTGTCGGCGTAACAATACAACGAATTATAACCACAGGAATAATTCGTCGATCTTCCCGAAACTGGCACTTGGCCCTCTGCGAGGGCATAAAGCCATAAGGAACAAGAAGAAGATCTTCCCGAAAATTCTTACACGGACTGAATGATTGCTTTGATGATTTTTACTTACATGTACGGTACAGGATAGGTTGTGGTACTTGTATGGCGGATACTCGACCACTATGGCGGATACTACAGTACCGCGAAATGTCAACTTTCTCCTGGTATATATCGGTTTATTAGTGCAAAAACGATCGGCGCGACATTACTGGCATAGGAGTAAAACGAACCTTGGTATAAAAACGAATCTAATGAACTTCACGTGTCTGCCGTATGAAAACAAAAAAAGATATCATTCGAAAGGATTACAGCTCACGTGGCAGTCATGATATCCCTCGTATAAGCAAACCCAAGAAATAGTCTCTACGGTCCTGTGCCACTGTGACCGGTATCAAACATTGGCCTCCATAGTAATCCGAGCTCCTCTATTCGGCATAATGATCGGTAGGCTATATGAAGCATTCGTTAACCGCGTCCCGCGCAATTAAGCAAATATGGCACGGGAAGATAGAGAGCTTAATTAATTAGTCGCCTCGGTCAATTAACCGACCGGCATTAATCGTTTGTGTTGAGCGTGCATGTGGTACAGCAACGACGCAAACGAATACCGGAGCCAATGACTCCGGATGACAGCCCCTGAAAGTGCGGATCGTCGATCGGCTTTCCACTTAATCATTTCCACACAATGAACGCTCCGGACGCTACGGACAATCCGATCCGTCCGGCAGTTCGGTATGCGTCGACAGCGACAAGCAATCGCCAATCGATGACCGGCATTGTGCGATTAATTTATCGGCATCGATTCCAAGAGACAACCAGACCCTGACCCTTGTCGATCCTGTGCGGATTGGATCGAACCGCGTTGACACCTGTCACGATCGGTTGGCTATGCCTCAGCCTAACTCTGACACAGTCGATACTACAGGTTCGCACGAAACTGCATTACCGACCGAGCTCTTGTTTAAGCCTCTCGCTTTCACTCTGTATATAATTGTATAAGGTTATGACGGTGTTCAGCCATGATGATTCCGAGGATGTCTGACCTATGACTGCCTGAAGGATTCCTCCACTTCTGACGAGTAGTCATTGCTGTACACTGTGCACCAACCTATCAATCATACCGTGACATTTCCCTATATGCTGCAAGTGGGCGTACAGCTGCGGGGTCGTCACCTCTTGAACCGTGTGAACTTGTATGCAAGTCGAAAACTTTTCGATACCTTATACCGCAGTGAATGGATTGTCCATGTGGAAGTAATACGGAAGTACCGACTTGAAACTGTACACGTCTCTTATTCATGCGCTGAGTATTTCTAGGGATAAGTAAGAATACGGAGGTCAATGGGAATTATTCAACTTTCCATTATGACTTCCAGGATGACGTGGCTGTACATAATTCTCGTTACTACTGTTTCTGAATAATAGAGTAAACCGCTCTGCACTTTGCATTTCTATATTGCCCACCTTTCATACCCGGTTAGTGCTTATGGCACGCGCGTATATGTAACTTTACATATCTATATACTTACATGATCACGGGAGCATGCAGATGTACATAAATCGCTCATACGTGACACATATGGGTTTTTACAGCCAAGCTGTCCTCGCACGTAGCACACGAGGTGTTCGATGAACGCGACACACTTAACACTGAATCTGACATGGATAGCATCGCTTACGTCACGAAAGGTCAAATCAACAGTCCATAGGTGTATGTAATTTTTAAATGAGGACTTAGAACTATAGATTTTTTCTCGATAATCGGAAATTGCACTATTCTCTGCTAAAATCTATAAGTTTACATATACATATGATTCATAGAAGGGGGGGGGGGGTATGTCCAGTAAAATTATTTATTGTGCAGTGGATATGTTGTAGATCACTGAAAAGAAGTATAGAAAGAAGTATAGCCAAAGAGACTGTCCTAAATTAAGGGCATAGTTTCAAAATGCATGGCCAAAGTTTAATACAGGTATAGTTTAGATATGCGTCTGATATGCGCTGAGTATAACATAAGCATAGCTTTCAACATAGCCACCCATATGAATGTTTATGATAGCTAGAAAAGATGGAGAGAAGAAAAATTCATTTACCAGAGGATCTTCTTAATTTTCCTTGTGAATAGTTCACTGGTCCAGTTCATTCTTCGACACTCGCGATATGCTTACGCAAAGACTGAACCGACCATCACGATTATTGTTGCACTACGCGCGTTTTTTGATACGAATTAGATAATTGCTTATTACCATGACGCGAATTTTTGCGTGCGATAAGGAATGACTGCGATGCTTACGCCTTTTTGGAAGTGGAGGGTATGAAAGGAGGGAGTGACGTAAAATGAGCTGAAATCCCGAGGCAAAGAGCTTAAAAAAAATTATTATGCAGATAGTGATAAATGAACATCGGAAGAGGAGCCGGACTAAAAAAATCACGATCGGCCCTAGTCGAGTTAATCTCAACGAATCACTTAGCAGCAGCGACCAACCGAAGTCGGAAGATCCTCAAGCCATTTACAATTATGGTTACAGCCTCTATCACTTCCCGCCCACTTGCCGAAACTACGATTAGCCTTCCTAGAGAGCGCAGTAGGGGATGCCTGACGCCAACCCACGACACGCCACCGCTGAAACCGTCTTGACGTATTTATTACGGAGTTGACCGTGATACCAGAGTGATATCGCAATGAAGCTATAACCCAGCGGAAGAAATGGGGAAAATAGGTAACACAAAGGAAGAGAGAGAGAGAGAGAGAACAATGAACAATATACCTTAGAAAATTAATGTGAAGAAGTGATGAATAAATCACAATAGAGGGAGGGAGAAATAACGGAAGGACGCGACGATATCCAAGAGTTCAATACAGGACATCGGCTCTCGGAAGACTAAACTACAACCCAACATTTCCTTCCAGTCAGTACCAACCCCTCCTACTCAAGTAATGATCGTCAAGCGCTGCCCTCCTGCGACCAATTTTTCAATTACAATTTATAAGCATCAACGATGTCCTGCAACGTGGGTGCAGGTCGGCCGGTGCTTGACAACAGTCCTTACTCTAGTAAGGTATAGTTGCGACGCTCCCTGCACCACTTCAAAGGCTTTGTTGGCGTAGATATACTTTCCTTATCTACTGTGCCTGTCATTTAACTGAAAATGAATATGATACTAGGGAAGTACGAAGTATGCCAGCTTACGTCATTTGCCCAATTTTCGATAAACCATAGCACCTGTAACATCTAACTATACCTCTGCTAGATTTTGATTATACATTTTTTAAGTATATATATAATATGGTATAGTCTCATTTTCTATACTTCCACGTATGCTTCAGAGTGATCAATTGCAGATCCACTGAATACTAAATTACTCTGACTCGGTGTATCTTTACACGTGTATGCGAATAACTTGATCCGCTATCTCAAAGGTAAGAAAAAATGATGTCTCCCGATTTCGCTCTTACCGATGGAAACAAGCAATATGCTTACGCAAGGGACATACTTCTAAGATTCGCAGAACGGAGGAACAAACACGGCGATCCTTTGTCACACAAAGTATGTAATTCATTCTCTAGCAAGCGTTTCGCACGAAGTCATCGCGATTCGTCGCGTTCATGTAAAGCGCCAAATTCATATGGTAAAGATCACGTATCCGCTGGATTCTCTTTATATAAGCACCGTGCATGCGCGTACCTATATGCGGATTACCTATTAGCGTAACATGCGTGCGGCACGCTTGGTTGTCGTGTGGGACGGTGCAAGGACGCGTTACGAAATAAGCCTCCACCTTATATGTACCAACACAGAGTAAACTTTGTCGTCGCGACGCGCCTGGTGCCTCTGCTATAAGGGACTTCTTTGCCGTGTGTGACATCGCGACACGACACACAACAGCGGCGACGCCTCTGGCGCGACCCGAAGACCCACGCGCCTTGCGAAACATTATATCCAAGGTAGACCAGCTTGCAAGTGCGTCGCGACGTCCTTTTGTGCTCGACGCCTTCATATCAATATGGATCCACACTCTTACGTTAGTTCTATCATTCTTTTGTTCTAATCCAATTAACTTATCATTTTATGGACACTTATTAAACCAGCTACACTTGAGTCCACCTTCTACGAGAGACGTTTTTACAGATATAAATATGGAAACAGATAATAGGAGCAGGTAAATGCAGAAGCGAAGGGGATACGACCAGGAGGACGTAGGATAAGGACGTCGGGCAATGTACTTATCTAGATTGATGGTCGCAAACATGTGGGTGGGATTTGCCTAAGGGTAGAATTGGATGAAATACGTGTGTACACACATGGGTTCGGATCAAACTCGATCTATGAACCCGCGGCGTATCGGACGGTACGAAGTGGCGCATGAGTAAGATTGATTCTCTTCATTAAGGCTTGGAGATAATTAAACGCGCATCATAATCGAAAAATAAACAGCGCGAACGTCGCAAGCGGAACGGACGCTGCTAATAAGAATAAGAAGGCCTCCGCGATGTTTGCGCACTGTGCCTATACGACCTATACCGGTGGTCTCTCGGTAAGACTTCTTGATGTCCGTGTGCGCACATTAAAAAGACGTTATACATGTAAACGCCATTTTGAACCTCGTCGAAACTAGAGAGCTGCTTATAGGAGCTGTTTTAAGGTTAGTTAGGGCGGCTTTCAAAGGGCCGGTCGGCTGGCTCGTCCCGGTGCGAAAGAACTACATAGAAAGGAGGCTCGAGGCAAGAAGGAAATTGCGTATCTCGACGACCGACTCTCTTTCTCCGTTGCTATACGTCCCTTTCTAGCTGAACTCTTGTGCCTGGCAATCGTCATCGTCATTGTCAACTTCGTCCTCGTTGTCGTCGTCGTCATCATCATCATCATCATCATCGTCATCATCATCATCAACGCTATCGTCACTATTAGCTTTATCATTAATTTACCTGCTGGACCTCCCACCTACTGTGGCAATGGCTGACCACTTCGACATTCTTTTTATTCCTCGTCGTTCTGCTGCCGCCGTGCGACCGACCACCGGCCGACCCACCGCGGCTCGCCGCTTTTTTGTCGCGAACTTGCGGACTCGCCCGCCGGCGTGTATATACCACTCGCACAGTTTGCGAATTAGCAGAACGAATTGTACTACCGGTCGCTTCGGGCGAACGTGCCGTCGCTTGATTTTCGATGATCGCGGAACAAGCTAGGTGAAAATTAAGGGATAAATTCTATATAAATCGTATAAACTATATATATATATATATATATATATATATTGCATTCATGCTTTACCTCAGCACTTGCGTACATTTGTACTTTCGTTAAATGCGAATTTCCTGCAAAATAAATAATACTTGAGCATGCAAGGTTGTTCGGTAATCAGTATGTTTAACCATGCACTTATGCACTACTTGTAAGATGATTCTACGTACACAATATACATATGTACGTACCAGGGAAAATCTCGTGGAATGCTAAGTAACGTATTGAGAATATGATTTAGTTTTTATTTTAAGAAATATCCTCTTTTTAATAGCTTTCGATCCCATTGCATGATTGCATCGAAGGAACGTCACGCGAACTGGTTACACTTATTATATCCTGTGCGTTTCCGTGAAAACCACAATTAGACACGTGTCAATATACTGGCATAAGATGTATCGAGCTGTAAAAATAAAATCTTTTATCTGCAGTTCATCGAAAATTCCTAGATGAATCGGTATGCAACTACTCTCTGTATGTATACTGCATATACAATACAGAAAATAGAAATCCTTGGGGTATAAGGCAGAAGATAGTCTTCTAAGGATTTCTCGAGGAAGGCGTGGAAGTACGCGAGAGGCTCGCGGATGCAATTTAATTTCCCCTTCGTCGATATATCGGCAGCCGAAGCGGTAACGAAAGCGAAAAGAAATCGTTAATTACACTCATCACCGATCGCCCCTTAGATACGGGCGGTTTACTTCGGAATTTCCAGAGATCGAACGTTCGCGATTACTGAAATTTTTACGGATCGGTACGAAGAGCTTCAACTGCTTTACGATCCACGTTTGGATCGTAGACACGAACCAGTAGCATTTTGTCGAAGACGATCTATCTATATACACCCAACAATGCGTATATACCACGCGTGAATCTGTGACGGATCGGCTTACAGCCTTGCCACTCGATGGACCATCGCGAAAAGTACGTACTTCGTGGAAAAAAAAAAAATATTAAATCGATAAAACAACAGAGAGTATACGTATAGCGGCGAGAGATAAAAAGATAAAAAAAGATCGATAACACGGTAACCGATCTCCTTTCCGGCACAGACGATTTACCGCAGAATTCTCAGAGATCGAGTTCGCCGATACAGGAGCCTCCACGAGGTGACAGGATGACCTTCGATCTTAATAAAAAGAACAAATTGCGAAACCGATCACTGGATGTATCTCGCAAGCGTAATCTTACCTCCCGATACTCAATGGCGGGTCGGTCACTCGGTTGGAAAAAAAAGAGACGAAAAAAAGAGTATAAAGAAAGCCACGCAACGGTATCCTACCGGTATGACTTTCACCGTTCGCACGTTTACGTAATCACCATTCACAAAGAAAATATCCAATCACTTACTTCCTGGATGAAAATTCCGAATAAATTGAAAGGACGTTCTAGATTGTCACCGTTCGTCTCATAACCTACAAATCCCATGTATCTGTTACTATAACCTACAGCGTTACCCACCGTGTATTTTACTATACGTAGTATGCATTGCACTATGCCCAGTAAGATGTTCACCACGCAATTTCGAGTGAATAGAACCATAGTGGCAACATGCAAGGCAAGATAGAAAATAGTGTTCGAAGCGGCTCGGATAATAATTTCGCGGCCGGCAAAGGCCGGACAAAGTGTACACGGTGGCCGTGTAAAAAAAAGGCGTCACGTTTCGCGTTTTCTTCGTCGCCGGGGGGAAACGACGCGGAACGAGAAAGCAAGGGAGGAGGTTATAGGTAGAACCATTCCCTTCCCAGAAGCAGGGAAGGAGGGTCCTCTTAGCCAGTGTTCACTCTGTTCGCTGTGTTCACTCCGGCAGGAGTGTTAGCCACTGCCGGTGCAATGTAGCAGTGTTCGTTGCGGTCGCACCAAGAAGAGAGCTGGCGCGACACGACTGCTCCAAGATCTCTTCGTCTGTCCTTATTCAACCTTATCCCTTGGATGTGCGGCGAACCGATGAACGACCTTCACTTAGCCTACACTTCACGTAGCAAAAAGGAGAGCAGGATGACTCTCGAAACATCAGAGAACTTGGCGCCCGCCGCTACTGATATCAGCCTCCTATACCAATCCGTGCCGTAGCAAAATTGCACTGGATTCGTCAGGACGATATAGTTATAGGATATTATACATATATGGATTATACATGGATGTTAAATAGAAAGATCAGATCGAGGAATTCTAATGAAATTGACGAAGGAAATGAATGTAGCTTTTTTCTCCCGCGAAATTATGAAATTTCCAATTTACACGAGTTTTATATACATCTTGGATTGCGATCACGTGATGACGCGACGAAAACCTAGCAGAGTAGAGGGTCAAAGGCCTCCATTATCTGCCACACCCTGTACATAAAACCGGGCCTTGTTCCGACTGGCATGCGAAATCTGACTATTGTCAGTGGCAAGTGCGCGTGTCCCATATTCGATAATTGGTATTACCCATACGATCAGCCGAGTCATGTCTACAAATAATATTAAATACACATTTTACTTCTAAATACGCAACAGTCGCATTCCATGAAATGTATCTACACTTAGCGAAATCAAAATCCGAACAACATGGCCGTTCAAAATACCACGTAGATATTCAACTAACACAAAGTCATATGAACTCTAAGATTGAACGTCTCGACGAATAAAAGGAACACGCTTCTCCATCTTGGTCAATCGTGACGTCGATCTTATGGAATGAAGCGGAGGTAGAGAGGAAGAGAGAGGAAGACAGAGATATGCGAAACTGTACAAAGAAACAAAAGATGCCAAATGAACTAAAAAGTTAACTCAGCGAAAGACTGTATGGAGCCGCAGAGTGCGTTAAAAGAGTAATAGAACGAAAAGACACGAGGGAGAGGAGAGTGTCGCAGGGTCAAGAATCGAAAGTGGATTTCCGCGCGTGCAGTTGCGGCGGGGAGGGTCTATAAGCGTGCTCGGGTTGCACGTGCATGTGCACGCGATGTGCAGGATCTGTCTATCGTTACCCCCGATCATCAGTGAGTAAAAATCAGTCTTAGAAATCGATCCGTGTTCCGGGGTTAATGCACTTATTGCCTGACCAGAAATCTATTCGTAAGCCAAAAAGTCGAGAGATTGTCAGCATTCGTGTTGCGCATGCGCAAGACGAGTTTTGGCGCATCCTCATAAAATATGACAGTTTAAGTATATTTTATAGGAAAAAGAAATCTTATCCGATCTCCTTCAAGTTTATACGCACCTCTGCAACAATTATATCGCTCTTTGGAAACTTTCACACAGATATATACTCTTGTTCGATTATATTGCGTCTAAATGGTCGATAGCACTCAGGCAATAAGAAGCTATTGCAATTAGCATGCTATCGCACGCAGTCAAGGAGTATCGCTACCACGCGACAATATATTAGGATAGCTTCGCCGTCAATGAGGATTCCTACACAATATCACACACCGAGTGAACCTTAATGAAGCTTGTCGGGACGTCCGATTGGCCGTAAATAAATTTTACAAAATACGTTTTATAGCAGGACAATTACGAGATGACAGAGAGATGGTAGCCCGTGCCGTGTCGATTTGTACAGAAAGATCCGCAAGATGTCTCTAGTGCACAGGTAGTTAACAAGCATAGGAAGTACATCGTTGACCGAATCGTCAGCGACAGATCAAAAACAACGAGGATAATAGTAATTTTCACGAGGTACTCGTATGCTGAGAATATTCTTAGTGTCTGCTGTGCGAGTTTAGAACGAGATAATAGGAGGGTGTAGCACGAGAGATTGACGTGGGAAAAGAGAGATGGAGAATTTGGACAAACGTAAGATAGAACGGTACCGCGGGAATTAAAAGTGGCGCATATTTACACTGGGTCGACGTACGAACAAAGACGCGGCAGCAAATTCCCGGAGGAGCATAAAATGGCGAGGCAACCGAGCGCCATGGGAATCGCCACTAATAGCCGCTTAAACGTAAAGTTGTAAAACGACGTGGGCTGCTACCTTGGTTGCCTGACCTAGCCTAGACTCGAGCCAGGCCTAGGCTAAAGGAGGGCCGAACCATAAAATTTCCTGAGGAACGCGACGAAACAAAAGACTTTGCGGCGGATGTATACAATACCTTCACCTACACTAGGGACCCCCCTACTTTTCTATTCCTTTTTTACTCCTTTCTCTCTTTCTCCCTCACACACTCTCATCTCGCGTATCTACATTTGACTGAAGCTAGTGCACGTCAAGCCACGTACCTATTTAGGTACCAACGCGTGCATGGTAACCTGTTACCCTTTTCTATATATTGAGCATATAGTACCTGTAAGTAGGTAGATACGCTAATGGCCAGATTGGCTAGACCTTGCCAACCCTGGTACCTATATGTACCTTGGTAATTGTCCTGTGGATCCATCTTATGTAGAACCCGATCCTTATTCAAGGATGCTAAGAAATTTAAACGTCCTTCTGTTATACCGGTCGAAGTGAATTAGAGGGTTGGTCGGGACGCAGTCGGCTGAGCTGAAACGAACCCAAGCAAATTCTTCCAGCAGTGATTTTACGATGCCTCCAGGCCCCGGCACCTTTACCACCGTGGATGATGGCACCCTGAAATCTCTCGATTTCAAAATTGAAGGTGATAATGGAAAACTTTACAACCCTCTAAATTTGAAATATCACACAGATTCTGTGCCTTTGAGTCGTATTGAATTATTAGCTTGATCACTGCTATATATATATACATATAGATTGGTATATAAATGAATTGTATCTCTACTATCTCTATCCCCTATACAAACTCAAGTTCCTCCACTTCGTCTCCTATATGGCTAGATCTCTTTCGTATCCTTCTCTGGATCGCCCACGCCTTATTGCCTACGCAATTTTATTCCTATGCCATTTTTCTCAACTCCGTGAACAGGTTCCATTCCGAGTGGCATAACTTCGATGATCTACGGAATGTGCGATCTTGCGTGTGCACAGCAATTCTCCTTTGTCTTTGATACAGATGTTTATTATTTCGTCAACCACTATTATATCGATACAGTATCAAGCTACGTGATCCACTAAATAATGGTCGCTGATCAGGCGAATATTATTTGCTTTTCCTTAGACTTTAGCATGATTATCCAGTTTCATAATGACACAATGACTAACAATTACAATAACATCGAGAATGACGTTTCAAATAATACTATGGAGTTTGTTCAGTCAAGCAAGATAAAATGATTCTTTTACTCCATTTTGTACTCTCATCCATTTTTTATGTCCGAACGTCTGCGATTTCTCTACTTGCCTTTTGTCATTGAAAGGGACATCAATTATTTGCATTTATTTGAATTCGATAATCACAGAAAATATCCAACCTGGACCCAGAACACATCGATACTTACTGATTCACAATCATTTTATTTGTTACGTCAATTAATATCAATAAATATACCATTTACGACACGTATGTCAAATTTTACATAAAACAAATGACAACAAATCTTTTACCAAGACTCGAAGCAAGGAGCATCAAATTATCCTGGCGCCAGAGATATCATCCGTTTTTAAGGTTGAGGTCGCTTACGTAAGTGTCTCTCAGGTGCCTATTTACCCGACGCGTTAACGCGGTTACGCTAAACGTACCGCAAACGTGTCACCGGGTTACTTAAAACGACCTGGTGAAACTGCGCAACGATTAAATTAAAGAGAGTGCCTGGCAACGCTTCCCCTGTGCTATGAAAATGACGAGTTAGCGTAGCAGCTTAATTGCCCGGTGGTATTTCATAAGGACTGAAGAAGGCACCGTGTTGGACGGACGAAGAATTAAAACAGCAAAGTCGTGACTGCATCATTATCATCCGTGATCTCATCTCTGACGATTTTTATCACCATCCAGCCACTGCCTATAATATAGGCAACGATATATACATAAGTATATAATAGATCCATGTTAAAATATAGAGCGAGTTATATTAATCTGGTCATGGCTATTTACGGATGAGTTCTTCGAAACGCTGTTATCTGGATGGAGGATCAAGTGACAAATTGACTTTGAGCTAGGAACACTTCATAGGATCACGATATATTTGAAATTCGTGCGTGACTCGTGCACGTATACTATAGTGCGAGGTACCATTTCCAGCTATTGGTCTGTTGACTTCGAGCTACCTACACGTGACGGTTACACGTATAGAGATACCACTGACGTCATGCCAGGAGAGAGTAAAAGTTAATGTCAGACTAACAATGAGCCAGCTCAACTCTCGAGTAGCTGAATAGCGGAGAGTTGTCAGTTACTTGTCGATATCTTAAGAGACAACGTCAATACGATGAACAACAATAACAACAACAAGAATCGTATAGCGTCCCACATATAATACACGGTGCACCCACTATGGTGAACATAACGTAGGACCATCTGGTCTTGGTCGGCAATGTCACATGGTTAACTGTGCACCCTGTGTGCAGGTCGCACCATGATACACGTGACTTACAGTATAAAATAAAGCCTGGCAATAAATTGTCAATACTAGATAGTTGGGTACTTGTGGTATATAATAGTTAGATGTTTGAATTCAAAGACTACCAATTGACTATGTATACTATTTGTTGTTTAGTATATGGATATTCAAAATTTTTATTTATTAAGATAGGAATAAATTATTGATATACGTATAATCCACGCTCCTACCTGATTCAGTATGTGTTGTTAGGTGCTCTTCTCAGTCATCAAGAGAATAGATACAGTACAGCATCAACCACTTCACACTTCCTCACAGACACTTCGTGAAGATCCTTCGCTTCCCAATAAATTCCCACTGTCACTGGAGCGTTGGCTTGGAGTAAGTACACTCTTGGATCCTGATGGATCCTCTGAATGTGTCAGGGGTCTCTCCTGGTACAAGGAACGACCAATCGAGTCCTGACTTCTTCGCTGCTATCAGTCTTCATTTACTAGGACATCCAGAAGGACGAGCAAACCCTTCGAGGAATCACGGGAATCAAGGTGATCACGTCGCCTTCTGCTACGAGTCATTGACAACCTGGACAAGTTCGAATAGAGGTCTGATCTGGATTTCTATAAGGATTTTTTTTAGAAGGATTCTTTGATTTTAAAAGAAATCATGGAGTGCTGTTTTTCCTGTCATTTATAATGTCCTCTCAATGATACTGATGAATCATAGTCAAGATCTTCATTGTTTCTTATATTTTACTTATCGATTGTCTTTCTAGGGCTTCTTCGTTGTGACAATTTTGTGATTCTTTATGTCGCCTTATTTTCTTTTGCGCGAAAACTTTATGCCAAGTGGCGAGCACAGAATCTCGCGATGGCACGGGCCTATGGTCTCGGGAGTACTGACAGCGGTCTCCGCTCACCAGAGTAAGGTACACCTTACTACCACTACGTTGCTATTACTCTTTACCACCACCATCACCACATTCTACTACCTCCGGATCCTCTCTCGATCCTCTTTTCCATGATGCGCTCTCCTATCTTCCAGCCTCTCTGCCACCACCAGAATCCCTGCCAATTCACCTTCGTTTTTCCTCTGATTGCTTCTTCCATCTTGCCACCTTCCTCGTACCTCTTATTCTGTTCGCTCCTCTTCATCTTCATCTTCTGTACCTTCGTCCCGTTCCCTTAGTATTTTTTTCACGTGCGAAAGCCTAAGCACAGCCACGCATCGTCCACGCAGATGGAACTTTAAGTACTAGGGATGCCAGTGTATTTCTGAATCTTGTCAGTCATGCTGCATCCCTTAAATTAGCCTTCGACCCTTATCTATCGGCATTTCTGAGAATGGTTTGCGTGCTGAGTTTTAAGAAAGCTGACTCCAGGGGATGATTGCATTTAGTTAATTAATTACAAATTTATATATGTAAATATACAAAATATACACGTCCGGTCTGCTTAGTTAATTGCCTGAAAGATTTTTAACAATTTTCAATATCTTTACGTGCATACAAATAGACTTAAATAAAACATCCTAAACATCTTACCACGTTTAGAAGTATATTATCCTCCTAGCTGTACCAATCTTTCAAAAACCCTCTCAGTGCAAGGAATGAAGAATGATCGGCAGGCCATGCCGAGGCGCCGATTGTTCCAGGCGATTTGAAATAACGATACCAAAAGGGATTAAGGAGTTCGTGTACATCAACTCCTAATCTCGATTCAGCAAAATGATGCTCCGTACACGTTCCAGTCTATACCATCGAATCCCATCAGAGAAGCAGCTAATAGTAAAGTCCAATCCCTATGCAGAAAATAATTCCTTAAGCAGTCTTTGAATTTAACTCATGCATACAAGTGGCGAGTGTACGCTGGGAAGTGGCAAGCAACATACTCACGACAGGAAGTCATATAGAAATCCCATGGAAATTCACAGTTTCCGCAGTGACTACTTGGGAGGCAGCGATCCTCTCCAGTTGAATTAACTTAACCTAACGCCTCGTTGCCATATATCTCCAGGGTGGTAATAAAGTAATAAAACAATGACGGTGATTTACGTGGTCCTATGGCAAATGGGCTTACCTAGATTTTTACCCCGGCTCGCGCTCGCGCGCTCAACTCACACGGCCGTTCCTGTGTCAGAACAGGAAAGGGGCGATTTATTAGTCTCTTGTGCGACACGTACGCAGATGCGATGAGACCAGATGCTGCGGATTATTTATACAGTTTATAATACGCGCGACCTACCGCTCGCGATGGCTACGAGTAACTGCCTGTCCCATCGAATTACACGTGCTGTACTACTATATATACCGTTTCTGAACGGTGCATACAGTGAGAGCCAATGCATATTTCAGACTGGCGCGAAAATGAAATGCAGATAAACAAACATTAATAACCATAAGTGAAATTGATTATATGTATAATTATCCAGTACCCATTAATTAATTTTAATTATGAGTATCTTCAATTTCTTCTTAATTATCCCTCTCATAGATTCTTCTGGTTCAATGACGTGAACTGTTCGTATCCCTTGCTACCTACAACATAGACCCCTTAAGATTTTTCGATGAGTATGCTACGCGAACGTAGATCACATTTGTCACGGCCACATACTATCTCCAGATGCTACCAGCAGAGTCTTCGACGACGGCAACGCGATTGCAGCTCGGACGATCATACAGGACAATTTTAAATTCATATACCTGCCGACTCTGCACCTCGGGCGCTTCCTTTGTCCCTAAAGTGGTTTCGCGCTGGTGTCTACATGATTTTCGCATTCGCGACACTCGCCAGACCTACATCTAAGATCGATCATATAGGAACAGTGAGGGACATGAATTTATGAAAATAAAGCTTTGAATTTGTACCGGCCATTCCTCTCCTAAAATCACTTAGCAATTCACTAATTATCTAAGTACTGAGTACGTGAGTATAAAGGCTAATTATGTAAAAAAAAAAATATACTAAGCACGCAGGTAGTCTTATCGATCCATCGAACGGTCAATAACACTGTGCAGTAAGTATATCAATTTCTATACTCTACATAAGGCTCATCCGCATTTGACTGTATGTACGCGTGAACGCGTAGCGTGATATCATGACATCGTGATGCAGATGTTAAGCCTACGAGAGCATAAGTTGGTAGGAGGAAGACATGCTGGTACCCGCTCACATACTATAGCTCTTATATGTTATTAATAATATACAATATTGAAATACCCGTATAGGATAGGATTGGCAGGAGTTTTACTGCGTAGTCGATGCTTCTGCGTAGGCTAGAAGGCCTGTGTAAACCTATCCCTGTGATGCTGCGTGTCGCCCGGACGTTACCGCCTTTCTTTGCCTTTCATACGATTTGCCTGACGATGAGGTTACTCTCGCGTGTACAGTGTGTATATTGCTAATTTATCGTAAGGACGTGTATAACACGGCTTGGGTTCCTTCATGAAATCGCGTGATTTCTGCGATGACAGCCATACTAGCCGTTTGCATGCGCATCTGTCGTAACGATTAGCCCTGCGGGATGCTGTCCGACGTATTATCAAGAACGGTAGCTCTATCAAGGTCCCACGGGACACAATTAGACCTTCTTAGTATGTTTAATAGAAAACGGTAGACAGTCCATAGATATGGCGTCTCGTATCGCAAAGTACATAGATATAGGTACCCTATTAACTATTTAATATATTCCAGTAGAAAAATGTATCGCAAGAGTAGGTGGGGACATGACATAACTGTAGCAGCCTACCGAGGACCTCATGTTGCCTGAGGGCTAGTGCTACCTCATATGGGAGGTCTTCATATTTATGCTGATAGGTCCTACTTACATGCCTCCTCACAAAACATTACGACCTCCAACTAGACACGGCTAATAATTTTACGCAAGTTCCCTCTATATATCAGCCCGCGAATCTCCTTTATCCTGGTTGCATTTTCGTATGCATTTACGACGGCGACACGATAGCAATAACGATAATTTCTCGACCTTCGTGAATCTTCGTCTCGTGTCACATCTATACCTACACTACCATCCTCGATCTTTTCATCGACCCCTTCCATGGCGTGTCTCATTACAAGTACCGATATACCGGTACACTCATGAACAAAGTTGACCATCGAGCAACTGTAGTCAGACTATCTACGGCTAGTGCGAGATATTGGCGGAATTGCAAATTCAAACAAGCCCGCCTGTCAACCCACGCTACTGCGAGTTAGCGAGAGACTTGATTGACGCGGTATTAAAAGTTCCTTAACCTCTGCTACGTATCATGTCGTGAGCGTACTTAACGGAGACTCGATGATTGTCAGCGGCCACACAGGGTGCGCAATGTTGAACGAGGATGAAGAAGGTGAGAGTCGAGAAAAGGGAATGGCGAGTGGAAGCCAGCCGCCATTATTAACATCATCTTCGAGAGCTTCTTCAGTCCACACGTCCTCGTGTTCTTCCAGACTGAAGTTGCTGATCGACCTCGGTGTATTGCTGGGATGGTCTCTCGATCTCTACATTCTATAAGTGTCTAGCTTACCTACCTACGTATCTAGGTACCTACTGTATTATATACTGTGTTTCTAATATGAGAGGGCGTGACTGACCCTCTGGCTTCGTACACATTCGTGCTACGTAAATGTCAACTGCCTTGGGACATGTTGCTACCGCTACGGATATTAGAATAACAAAAGGTCCTTGTTAATTCGATTTGACTGATACAGCATCGTTCTGTCGTCTCTGTATCTCGTTGGATATTCAGTTAACTCGCTACTGCAGGAGCCATCTTAATTTTTAGCGATCTCACTCTACCGTGTGATTGGGAAGATCTGCGAGGTCTTGGATCCGATGCTTTTGTTCAGATCCTTCGTTGCGGCTTATGATGCTGTAGGATTACAATGTTGATGTTAAAAATACAATGGGTTTTTAATTCGCAACACACTTGGCTGCTAAAATGAAGCTGTCTTCGGTCACTCACCTTATTTCAAGGAAATGGCTGACATTCAAGATTGCTAGAGGTACTAGGCGCATTCCTAGTGTTAGACAGCTTTGCGACGAGATATATCCACTATGAATTATAGGTACAACGTGGGCTCGTAAAACGGGCGTGTTTGAAGATTTTATCCAAGCATTGAAGCGACTGATGGTCATCAAGAGGATATCAGCACGTTTCCCGTGATTGGGCGATAGTGAATCTCCCTGGGGAAATTTGAATGAGCTATTAAACATGAGGTCGTTGTATTGGCTTATTGGTTCAATGATATCGTCAAATTTGACTGTCGCTTCTATGTGTACACTCATAATATAAATTTGGTCGACTGACGCACATTGCAGTGATTATAAATGCGTAAGAGTATCAGACACTGGCATCCATGAATAATAAATCCTACCGTACACCCCGTAACAGCTGGTACTAAGGTCGAGGTCAAAATTAATAGGACAGACTGTTATATACATCGGAACCACGTATCTCGAGTTCGAGATTTCCACAAATATGAATTTCAAATTGCAAACCGCAAATCAAAGACGCCTGTATTAATTGAAATGCTTTATGGTATAAGGTAATATCATACGCAGTATCCGTCACGACGGAACTTTCTATAAGCAGTGACGTCCGAGCCAGAATGCAATGGAGTTTTAAAAATTTCTAAATAATTTCTAATATTTAAAAACCCATCGATACTCTTCCATATTTTTTTTTTCCTTTTACTTACCTCAACGTGTTTGGTCCAGCCGGTCCTACGGAGACGTTAAAAACATTTCGAACGTCGCGTGCACGATCGTTAACTGAAACAGGGTAAAGTAGATTTCATTTAAAATAACTCGAGAAGCCGACAGCAGGTATGTAATTTTCGTTCGCACTGTGGAGGCTGCTTTAATCGCGGTCAGTGAAATGAACGTTTAATGGAATCCTCGATGGTTTTACAAGGCACCACAGCATTAAGCCACCCTTCTTTTCGAGTTTAGTATCATTGGCGGCAAATTAAAGCCGACCTCAAAGTGGCCGAACGAAATTGAAAGTTGAAGAATTGTGCTTGCATGCATCCAGCCGCAGGATCAGCTCTCACGCAAACGAATTCTAATTGAGTCAATTAAATTAATCACTAACACGCTAAACGTTCTTTCGATCCCTGTTAACACCCATAGCCTATCTCGAATTCTACCAGATACCAAGCCTAATCTCGCTATTTGACCCACCGCTTGAACTTTCCTCGGTCAGTGATGCCAATGCAAAAATTATATCTTTTAATGAAAATCCATCCAGCATCTGCCACGATTGGAGTCTACCTATGCATCCCGTATCCTATCATCGTTGCATACCAAGATCATTCTCATATGATTTATCACTTATTATACCTAGAACTTATTAGATTCATAACTGCATAACAGCCCCTACCATCGCATCCACCTATCCCGTTTACACCATATACCCAGTACGTGCCATAAGGAAGTAAATAATAATTAAAAAGAACGTATTCGCATACAAGCCAGCGCTAGACATCTTTCGACCATCTGCTTTGAATTCTCTCCAACATTTTCCGCCAATAAAAAAAAAATCGTCTTGACTTGATAATCTTCGTCTTATCATGCCTTGGTATATATAATAATTCAGAAACAACTCTCTCGCTAAATCCTGTCCCATCTGGCTCTCTGGCTACCTAACTACCTACTGTCTACCTTCTTACCGGTTATGTACATACGTAGGTACCTGCCTTGGCCAACCTCCACGGCAAATTCTATTATAATATGTAATAGGCGCACGCGCACTCTACGATCTAGAGCCACTCCATAGATCACCAGCAAAGCGGGTAACAAAGCTATCCTCTCAGCAGGATCAGATCTGCCGGTAGCAGCCAGTCAAGCTGGCTTTCGAGTTTCTCGAGACGTCTATCTTTCCGTGTGGTGACCTCGAATCCTTCCAGGGATCCTCCTGAACTCGACCCACGCGACTACCATCTCGTCATTGAATTTTTTCAAGGACTATGTGTGGGCCTGTCCGGTCGCGGTTAACATGGGATTACTACATGCTCAACTACAAAATTGTCTACCAATGCTTTATTATTCCACGGTTCATCTTTGGCTATCGTACTGATTTCTTGTTTGGTTCCTTGTTCCTTTCTCGAATAGTAGACATGTAACTAAATGACAAGTTCTATTAGAATTGTCTCCATTAATTTGTATCACTTGACTTGGAAATTATTTCCTACCATCGTACACACTCTTAAATATAGAGACTTTACCTTGCACGATTATCATATGGTACTTAATTATTTCTTAATTTTATTGCATATTGCATCTTATTGCTGTAGATCGATGTCAAGATTATTATTATTATTATTATTATTATTATTATTATTAAACATTAGCTTAATCACTTTCCTCAGCTGTGATACCTTCAGACAGATTCTTTATGAATTTGAAATTATTTCGCATAAAAAATAGTACTATCACACGTCACTGATTAGTATCATGTAGGTATGTTACATTTTTTCAAAAACCAGTCTGATATTCATGGCGGTCCGTCTTAGTCATGCAAATGACTATAATGCAAATGAGATTAATATCGTAAGAGTCAATGCATAGGTAATTGAATTAAAGTGACATTACTCGGTTGCATGTCCCATCATAGAATCCGAATACATTGATATCGAAGTGAAAATGTATGAGGGTGCGCGGATAATTCTCATAAAGTCAGTAAGGTATAGAAGTTCTCGATTTTAATGACGATAACACATTGCCATTAATGAACACATGTACAATCCGCCCCGCCCACGTGCTGCTTTACCATGGAGTTACCGTAACATTACTATATGTATATGTCCGGTGTTAGTTAGTAGCGGCGTACTGCTCACTCGATCTCGCGTAATCTACATAAATAGTCATAAAATCAACGGCCAGGTAAAGTGGTCGTGATTAAAATAAAGGTGCATCTACGATTAAATCGCCCCCCTCCCCCCTTCACCTATTTAAAGTAAATTTTCAACCGGTTGGTATCACCAGCTGTCACTGCTTAAGTATACAAATGAAGTATAACTCATAGATAAATGCATATACGTATTTTATAAATCCTCAAAGACACCTTCGCACTATCCGATACCCTCTGTTAATCATAAATTTAATGCGACTAGTAATTATTAATTGATTATAAAATGATTCGTTATTTTACCAGTCATTGTTTTGACAATGTACCGTAAGGTCTGTTACACACGACTATATTACTGCTGAGTGACGTGACGCTTTGAATGTATATCAATTACAGTGTATAGGCGGTGGATTATTTATTGACATAAATCAAATGAGAAATGCTGGAGCAACAGAGAAGGAAATTAAATGAGAGAAAATAAAGGAGGGACGCTGAACAGCGGGATCGGTGCTTCACAAAGGTATCTATGGTGTCCAAATGGAAACCGAAGGTATGATGGTAGGAATGAAAATGATGCTACAGGATTGGTCGGTGTGATGAAATCACCTCGGGTATTAATCTCTATACTGAATTGGACGCGAATCCGTTGCTGAGATGAACTGTTAGCTTTGATATCTCCTTTCCTGCTACGATGAACTCTCTTCCTCGTGAATTCTTTTTTTTTTTGTTCTTCGCCGTCATCTTCCTTTACTTTTCTCTGGCTTCGCTGCTCTCTTGTCTACTTCAAGCCTAGAGGGATTACGAGAGTACTCTTCTGAATAGTTGCATACCTACTTGCTTATAGGTCTACGTGTAGACCTGCTGCACTTAGCTTCTGAGAGATGCGAGTTTATTTACGTATTCGTATCTGAAAAGGAGAAAAACTAGAATGAGAAGTTTGGAAGATTGTGAAACCTGAAGCAGTATATTGAATAGCATGGAGAACGACGTGGGTGTGTGAAGTATGCGTATTCGTGATACGGTAGGTTGACGATAAACCTGCCGAATGTTTTATACGAGACTGATGTTGGCGGGAATAATAATTATCCCTTGGAATGTACATTACAATATATTCAAACGCTTACAAACATGGTTTGGGCTGGCATACCTGCGCCATTCACAATGACAATGAGAATTGTAGGTGCCATAAGACGCGACAACGGCCTCAGAGAGTTAAGGTGTTTCCACACAGTGTGTATGCAAGTGAATCTTTGATCCACAGATAGAGGAAACGTTTAACAGATACAAAATATAATATGGTTTCAGTATTATTGTACGTAGGAAGTTTTTACTATTTAGATTCTCTGATGACAGCGGCTAATACGGAGAAGTCATGATTCTCGCAATAGCCAGGGAAGTCAAACATGGCGGTCTTAGGTCTGAATAGATCCTGCTCTCGTCCAGCGGCATTATATGCATTATTCAAATAGCGGTACTAGCTGCCCAACACCTACTAATAACACCAGAAATATTTTTCTTAAGGACGCCTACGCTTGCCCACAGTTAAATACATTTCTGAGCTTTGAAAAGACTCGAGGCGAACGTAGAACAAGCGCCACAGTAAGAAATTGCGGCGCCAACTTCGCATCCGTGTAGCACCTCGATTTTTAAAAAATATTTCATCGATAGGCCCTTTCAATAGTCCTCGAGGAGTTCTATAGTTCCTGATAGATCTTAACAATAGTTCTGCTAGGTAACAACGGTAAAATACCTATTAAAGATACTGGTGACATCATACGCTTCAGTGTAGGCAGGCATGTTGTGCCGGCTTCCACTGTTGTTTTCCGTTGAGTTCCGAACAGTTCCGGAATAATTCTCGCTAGATCTTACTGTTCTGAGCATAGTTCCGCTCGGCACTATATTGTTTAAACATTGCTGGAAGTCAGCACTGCACCGCTGCACTTCTCAATGCAGGCAAGCACGAGGTCCTGGCTTTTGTCATAGTAAATCTTATAGAGCTTAAATTGTGCGCTTGAACTTAAGATTGCGAAGAAAAAAAAATGTAGTCAATACCTAATGAGCGGTAAGTAGCGAAGAACGTCTCTGCGCCAAGTTTCACCCTCAGCTCGACTACGACGGGATATGCATTGTCGACGGAGGTGATGATCACAAAATCCCACTCCCGGACTTGCCGCTACAATTTCGCGCCATGCTTTTGGTATTGCCTAAAACCGTAGCGTTGAACGTTTCCCTACTCATCTCTGTATTCTCGTCACGCGCGACGAGGTTATGAATGATAATTCTCTGCGGAGCCCATAAACTATTAATTACACCGGCTCTGGCGTCTTGATAATCAGGAGCTGCTATCGGCCGTCTCGTCTACCTAGTATGCACATGCTAAACACGGTCTCCGCATGTATAACACGATTGCCAAGTGCCCTCGGGCCACACGATATTCCCGCGACAATATGTTCTCCGCTAGCCAGAGACGGTTGGTACGTTGCGGAGTATCCACGTACCGACCCTGCTGCCATCTATGAGCAACCCTTATCCTTTACGATAACTAGTGCCAGCTAGCAGTGGCTACCTAACTTTAGATCATTTATTCTACATAACCCTCTGGCTGCTGATTGACGCCTTATGAAGTATTCGTAGTGACGATAGCAGCTTTGGCTAATCGAGATTATTTGGAAAAAAATTCACTGCTTTCCTGAGCGAGATGCAGCCTTTGCCGATCTGGACTGGACCTATAGGCCGCAGGCTCTATAGGTGGTCCACGCCTGGCCTGTTCACTATCTTACAACTGGCGCAGGTTCGTTCACCTACCGTTCACACCTCACTGGATATAATACCGCGTGTACCTTCTTGAATTCAAAACCCTCACAAAAACATATGTCTCATCATATATTATGTATATCTTGAATAAACTATTTTTCACTGCATTTCGTATATACGTAAACGTACACGTCTCCCATAGAATATGCACCAATTTTTTTTTTAAAATTATAATAATAGCAAGGTTGCGATTTTTCTTAATACATACTAGACCTACCTATGCATATATTCTGTATGTAAGAAAATCTGGAATATATCCTCTTCAGTTACGTGAATACCTGAAGGTTGTTCTTATGTCGAAAGACTAAGAATTTTCTAATGAATAATTATCTCGAATTGGTTCAGTGTACCCGCCCGTAACCTCTTGTTATCGACTAACAAGTTGTACCCTATAGAAACACAGTAATCCCCATTCTGTTGAAAGATAAGAACACTTTGCTGTGCGGTGCAGCGCCTTACTCGTAGCGGCACTATCCTATCTCACCCCTGGACAGTGGTGGATTCAAAGTGCACCCAAGCGTGATCAAGTTTGTCTTTATAAAATTAATAAAAATGAAGAGCCAATAAATATTAAAAAAGAAGAAAAACAAATAACACCAAAAATATCTCCATGATAATTAACCCATAAATTTCCTGAAATAATCTCAATATACGTACAATAAAATAAATAATTTACAGATCGGTTTCCTTCTGTCGCTAAACTCTTAACTGTCTTATAACTTGCCAAAAAAATCCTAAGAGTATCACACGCATTCTTGTAATCCATGTACCTATTAAAACGTATTCCCACCCAGTTACTGTGCTCTTTCATAAACTGCTTCCATTACCTATTTACGTTTATAAACGTCCAAGCATAGTTTCCTTCTCAGTGTTTAACACGAGTTCGAATCTGAGCTAAGAACGCATAAAAGCTAAAGAAAATGGCTGTTTCGCAAGGATATTAATTACAACCTACTCGGATGCTGTCTCACAATAAAGCCGGTATTACAATGTAAAAGTGTTTCTTCCTGAATATTCGCTTACATCTTTCGCTCTTTGTCTGTTACGCATGTTGCGACATAGAGATATATAGATAGGTAGGTAAACTTCCAAAAAATGGCCAAATGCATAACACGTAGAACATGGCGGCTTATACCAAACACTCGTATGTCCTAAATCACTTACATCGCGATTACCCAGCGTTCGCGTATATAATCACGTGAAATTATCATTACTCATCATCAATGTACGATCGGCGCATAGTTGTTGCTACAGTACTGGGTAGCGCCCCCGGTGACGATAATGATGGAATGATGGTACGCTACTCAATGCACATTGATAGCAATGCACTTGCCATTTCCCTTTTAATTTCCTTCTGTATTACACTTACATGCGTTTAAACACATTTAATTTATATTACATACATGCATTAAAAAAATTTTTTACAATTTTACAGCACTTTACAGCCTTCCCCAATCACTTTCCATTGTGTGATCAAGAATGTCGAACATGATAAGCCTCCCGGTACAGCGCAATAGAATAATACATCACAGCTCGGTGCCGTACATTACAATTACAATGAATGAGGTATCACATTTAATTATTACATATTCCGCATACCCCGAAGCCCCATTCCAATCAGTAGCAAACTAAGAGTAATGTCTCACATGAGCCAAAAAAATCTGAAAAACAACTATAGTTTCTTTTTCATAAAATATATTTAGAATGACATATTAAAAATGAAAAAAACTAAACCCCATTTCGTGGAAGGATCAAAGTGCCCTTTTGATCGGCGGAATGCCCAATCCCAATAAGATTAACAATCGCTATTCGGTCCCTGGCAATTCGATACCACCCCATCCTGCGATAATGGTTTCGCCAGAAGGAGTCTAAGTGATGTCCGACCAAGGAAGAGTGACTGACAATGAGAGACGTCTGTTCAGCGAAGCGCTAAGTGGCGGCACCAGTGATCTCTTAATTCAATCACTCGACACTGGAGCAAAAAGCTTAGCCGCACGACCCACCAATTAATTTGGGAAATACACCGTCTGTAAGGATCGTACTGGAGACTCACTTACTTGGCTACGATGACGTAGAAGTTTAGAATGATTTTCCACTACGAGGGCCGCCTCGGTCCATGTTCAACGTTCAGCAATCACGCCTTCTCTAACGAACAAGACTAATCGATTCGTTAGATGACTCCTCCGATGCTTTTGGATATGTTCAAGATCATTCTACCAGCCATCTTAGGACCATTGGACCCTTTCAAGGGCCAAGGTCACTTGAGGTCGTTTAACTTCCGGTATCGTATACAAGACCGTGCTTGCTTACTTTTCACTTCGTTAACCGTGTTCCCCCCTCTCCATCCCTCCTTGGGTACCGTTCGATTCTGACTTTACGAAGCACTTTCCACGGTGCGCCTGCTGGGAAGTTTATACTATTACAGGCACTAATCGTCGTGCCTGATAAAGCCTGGACCATTACGCACCTCGATATCGTTTGTTATAACCTCGGCTATGGCGCATCTGGTGATTCTAACGTGACCCGAAGATCAGCGGAGGCGCAACTGGGGCTTCTCTTGAAGAATCGAATTATCGCTGGATGTACATGTGTCTTATATATGTGTATATATACTGTAGAGTACACCATGGTACACGTCTACTTGAACTGGAGGATTTTACCTTGTTGTAGGAGGCGAGCAGCACGAGCGGCTCTTTGTACGAAGGATTACATGGGAAACGTAGCGGTGTAAATAAAACCAGATAGCCAGAGGAGGCGAGATGCCTTTCGATCCCGATCAACTTTATTGCCTTACCGTTCGTCAACTTATTGACCCCGGCACTTCGCGAATGAACTTCGACACAGTCAGAGGAAGAAACAGAATCCGATACATCGGCTTATATACTCCGACCTTATCCTTTTGATTATTCTACCTGCTATTATACACGGGCCTTTAGAAGTTGCTGCATCTTCTCCATATAACTCATATCGAGTACCTATACGAGTGACGTCTACCAAGACGTCTTTGGCGATTTTTTTTTAACTTTCATATGCGTCGACTCGCGAATGAGAACTTATTGGCAGTGAATATCGGCAGCTGAATGAAAATAAAAGAGGATAAATCCGTTCATCCGTGAACGACAGAAGGACGAAGGAGAAACATGCTGCTTGAAACAGCCCTCCTCGACCTAAAGTCGATGACCTTAGAACTCGCGAAGTCAGTGTTACATACGGATTTATAAAACTGAAAATGTATGAACTGTCTACTTGATATTTTGAGAATGTACAAGAATGTTAGTTTTCCCGTATTTCATCTATAATTTATCAGTTGATTTATTTAAACAAGGCTGTATAATCTTATCACAGGTCCACGTTCACTTAAGACGCACACCAAGATCCTTAGCGAAAATTAATGCGAACGTAAATGATGACGTATAGACGATGGTACTGAGGGATCCATTCATAAGGCAAAGGACAGTAGGATGGACAGCTTCTTTCAGCTCCCACCGCTAGAAAATCATTTCAGCCATTCGATTTGACTTGGCTGTGACGGTCTTCATGATGGATAATGGCACACTCTCATTAGGCAAAGGTTAAGCCGCAATTAAATAACAATTACACTGTTGCATAGTGAATACTCCCGTCGAGACGTCACAATAATAGAGCACAATGGTCAAATGTGCTATTTCTATCCTTGGAGGATAAACCCACCTGCCATGTGCCAAGTGAGGCTTCATTACCTAAACGTCCATTCACAGTATCTGAATTGAATAAGGAATCTCAGTGTACAAAATGAGGATAAGATCAAACTCATTCCTACACAAATGCGCCTTAAAGATTTCATTAAATGACTATCCAAGTGAACGGGAAGTCAAAAGAATCGAACATTCTTGTTCAATGTATCTACACGAGCTTCACTTTTTCTAATTTACCTGATCCATTGTAAAACGCTATAATTCCCTATTATCTTGTCTAGGGAATTCCGAGGACCACCCGGATTCCCCACGGACACGTCTCGGAGCGGAAAAATTAATTAACGATGGTGTAACTGCTATAGGGAATACTCATTCCTGTATACGATAGTTATCTATGAATATGGTAAACAAAGATGGCGAATTGTCTTTGAAGAATCTATAAGCTTAAGGGGTCACATATACCTTTCTTGGTTTCAAAAAATGGATTTTTTATCATATATTTTCAAAGGTATATGTCTTAAAAATATTTTAAGCCCAGAATGAACTTAAAATTCGAATTATTCTAGAAATTAGAGCCTTTGGAGCGAAATGAGTCATGCCGCTCCGCAGATCAGATTTACAGCACCCTAACAGTATTTTTACATTAACAGTAAATTGCGAAAGAATGTCAACTTTATGGTGCAGGCATTGCCGATTAAGTGTAAGTTAAAGAATCTTCATTTTATCTAACTTTAAAACCTTTCTAAAACTTTAAACGCATTTTTCTCGAAACGGCATTTTTCAAGACGGTGGGCATGATAGCTGCCTCACCGTTCATCCGATTAACTTCATATTTGGTATACATAATCTCAATTAGATTCGTTATCGGCTCATGGGAGCTTTTTTGGACCAATTGTACCATTTTTTAATAGCAATAAGAAATATACGATTTTTTTTGTAAAAATCACGACCCTTTTTTTTAAATTTTTACCATTGCCGCAATTTTTTTTCCAAAATCGATCCCGTGAGCCGAAAACTAGGATCCCAAAAAGTGTCTTAAAATAAAATATTTTTGTTTCCGATAACTTGTAGGAGCTAAATCGTGCCCACCGTTTGGGCTTGCGAAAGAAATACGTTCTACGCCAATGGCTGAAGGCAACACATTTTTCAATATTTTTATTTCCATGTTCCTTTTTTGATTGTCAAAACATGTACCTTTAAAATACAAAAAATATTTTACCAATCGGTCCAATAGTTTTTCTTTAATCGCTCGAGAAATATTGACCACTTTTTGGTTCCGAGAAAGGTATGTGACCCCTTAAGGATATTCCTATGATGACGTTTCTCTAGAGAATTACTAAAGATTTTAAAAGACCATATATGAATTAACCAGTTCTGACACATGCTTCAGTCGCTCAGTTTACGACCCCGACTTCCTATTACATATGTATAAGTATATTATCTTAACAGACTATACTACCTTTTTAGACATACTGACACAATTCCATCTATGGGAAAGCACGAGGTCTTTCCATGAACTCAGTACGTGCGAGAGAACAGTACTTATTTCCGTCGATTGCGTCTCATTTCGCTCCCAGTATTCATATCGAGGACAGTTCGTACCCATGAGCCTTACTTTATAAGGAAGATCATATATCCAACACGCGATCAATACCAATTGTCAGACTATCAATAAGGTGAACATTGCAAAAGTTTTATGCCTTTGTAAAGTATTATAATGCACTTTAATATGTAACGATATTGATATATTAACTACTATACAGTGAAAAGTTCATTAAAGATATTTTTATAAGAGGTTGCGAAATTCCTTGGACATGGATATCGATAAAATATCCCGAGGTCCGCTAACATATATAAAAAGAACGAAGACAATGCACGCACGCTCTCGTTAAGCCGGAAAATATATTTCACTGTAAGTCCACGGCGTCGTTATAAAGCCATGCCAGGAGAGTTCGTTAATTACCATAAAATAGACTCTAATTATTGTAAAATGCCAAGCGCAGCCATTGCAAGGTGCACGTGGTATAACCTGTGTGAGAAAATTGAAATTTTTTGGATATATATAGGTATAACTGAGATATACTTACTGTCATTATTCAGTAGTAATAATTTCTTTTGTATAACGTATGAGAATGACGGATGTTTATTATCCATCCAAGACAAAACCAATTTAATCCCTTGGTGAGTATAAGGGGTACTAAAAAAAACCTAGTATACCTCAACGGCGACAGTAAATATTACTGCAAACTCTAATTACGATTGGACCAGCTTGAACGATTTCATTGGTGTCCATTACTCAGAAACCGTTACGGCCTCCGCCATTCTTCAACGAGAATATATGGATGTATTTACTCTGCTTTTATTCGAAAAAGCCATTGTCTTCTTGGGCGGCGATTGCGAGACTCCAGAACTAACGCTGGATCTATATCTTAAGGAGCCGTAAAGTTCTTGTCGAGTTAAGCAACAATCAGGACCGATCAATCGCGTTTCTGATCTCCAGAAGTTCCCGAACACCGGCACTCTGAACGGTTACGTTTCAAGCATTCAAATTTAGCCACCCCATAGATAATAAGTGACACTTGGTCGAGAAAATATGTAATATACTATAAACCCAAAAAATCCTTACCAATCATGGTTTGTCGAAATTAATCCAAATATTTACCAAGATCAAACGCTCAGAAGACTAGACCTAGTAGCTACGGCTACCGGGTACTTTTACATGGAAATAATAACGCCTGTGCGATCCGACAAGCACAACGCCATTGATAGGCCATATGGCGTGTGCACATTCCATGGATTTAATTGCCTTATACCGTGTGGTTATATAGCCTCTTGTAATGTGGACTCACATGTTGTACACGTACGTGCTTTTATAGGCGCGAAGCTCAATAAATAATAACTAGGGCATAGCACAGTGTTTATTATGGTCTCCCATTACTATATACTTTCTTGATTGTTTTACTAATCAACATTTTAATTATCCAGCTAAACATCACGAAGATTAACGGTTCTGTACAAGTTTGATACATCTATGAAATTGACTAGGAACAAGCTTAGCGAGACTGGTCAAAGCATATGAACTTCATTAAAATCTGTTGTTACTTACCACCATGAAATCCTAATTACATGAATCCCATAAATGCCGCCGATCCTTTTGACTCGGAATGAACACCATGGGAATTATATTACATAGTAAATAAACATAGTTATCTGCCACTATATATCCTAAAACGTTTCACTGCCTACCAATACCCAATTTAGTATGGTATCTGTTTTTGTCATACCGACTGATAAAATATTGACTCAATATTACATTTCTGCCACATATGAATTGCTTATTGATAGTATCATGTCTTATATTATATATTCAGTACTTGATGCTACCTGCCAGTAAAACGGTACTCTTGTATTCCAATTTACTTTAAGATATTAGTCTTCATTCGGTTGACGCATTAGCGCGAAGCTGAGCCTCCATGATAGTTTTGGACATTTATTATTTGGCGGAAGGTGCCATCTCCCGGTGGGCAAGGCCACTTACTCAACCGGACACCCCATAGAGAAATATAGTTTGTACTGTCAGGAGGCGCTGTTTGCTTTGCCTTGTATTATTATTCAAATTAACTCCTCTTCGGGTCGCGTTTATCTTGAATTTCGGTTATAAATCTCAAGTACGGGTACATATTATTCTCATGTAGCCGTACGTGCTCGCGTATACATATATGGACAATATACAAGTAATATACAGAGTTTATGTGACGTTACATAAGGGAGGATCATTACGAAATATACGCGAGCGACCGATACGTAAATTCTTATATGCTATAAGCCAAGGTAGGGATGGTGTATATGTATACGTGTAAACGTGTCGGACTGGGTACTTGTACCGACGTCATTTTCATTAATTACCGACCGAGCAAACGTCGTAGTAGGTCGTTTCAGAGTGGCCTTAATTAAAGTACAGGTTTTAGTCATCGAACGGACATTGATGGTGAATTTAACATTCACTTTTGGAAATGAACATCGGTGAACTCGTATAAAACTGCTGGTGCGACCGTATAAGACTTTTCTTTGGCAGCTAATAAGAATGCAGCTTCTGAAAGACTCGAAAGTATTACTCAGTGACTGCCATATGTTGAACCAGAAAGGCGGTGCTTCGATTTGCAAACGAGTTTCTTTCAATTAATCAGCTTCCTCGACTCTCACTCTTCCGAATCGTCGAAGCTGTTCGTCCTTGCGTCACTCCTTGGATACATATATGTTGACGTAACTGCACAGGATTTTTGGGATCAATTATACCAGGTAAATTTATTATGAACGTACAAGTGAAAGTTTGAAAAACAAAATATATAATTATACTTAAACTATATTGCTTCGTTGATCCTTCGCTAAAAGGTTCAAGCCTTAAATAACTTTTTCATCAGACATTAAAAACAGAGTCTGCCAATAATATTTTCGTAATAAGATTATTCAATCGATCATACAGTACCAGTACATTAAAGATCTAATTAACGTAGATGGCCTAATAACATAAAACTCATTGTCGACGGGATACTCGACTTCGTCAAACCGGATCCGTTATATAAATCAACCATTCGTATCACCTTGTCGATTTCCTCTGCTAATTTGGCCAGCGAAACGTAGATCGACCATAATCAGTTAGGTTACGAGCCTATCATAAAACCTCGCCCACGATTAACCTCTCTTAATCTCCTTTTCTCCTTTCGCTCATTCTCTTACTCTCTCCACCCATGGTGCCACTATAGCTAATTAATAATTTATAACAACTCCCCCAGAACTACGTTACGTCACGAGTTCGGATCAAGAAGACACCAGTTGGGTCTTATATCCTGACGACGAGAGCAACACTATAAGGATTTCCAGGATTTACTATAGCAATAAAGATACATATGTATATGAGAGTATGATGATTGCGTGATTCTACTGATAAACATCATTCGAAACTTCACTTTATGGACTCGACGACTCATCCACATATTACATACATACGTAATATCACGGTTTATCGTATAGCGACCAACTGTAAGACATGGAAAATATTACAGAATATCTTTGTTCCAACCATCGCATGTTTCTTGAACGATACCGTAGTTATGCTCGTTTCTGTAAATCTTATTCTTTCTCACCATTTTATGCGATCAACCATTGAAATCTTCAAGTGCGACGCGAATACGAGTATACACGCGTCTAGACGGCATTACATTGCCTTCCGTTAATGTTACGTTACAATACACATTATGATGCGTGAGAAGACAAAGTTTGTGAAACGCTACTCTCCCCGTTCAATCTGCAATCCCGATCACGCAAGATCTTCAATCTTCCATAATAAGATCCTTGATCTCTAGAGATACGAGATCTCATCCCGACGAGTATCATACATTTACACACTGACATCCAGGTTCACTGAAGCCTTTTTTTTTCTTTTATATACCAAAGCTTAAATATCTGATCATCGTCAAAGAATGGATTACGTATTGCGTACATGGCTATATATATATATATAGTATACTAAGCGATATATATATATATATAGTTTTACATGTTTGGCATAGTTACATAAGACAGCTCTCGCGGATTCCGTATAACGGTTAGCCCGTGAAGTATACGAATTCATTATATTGTTCTGGTCCCATTCGGCTAACAATATGAAAAAGCTAAATCGTCGGCATGACAAAAATGCAATGTTACGTAACGTAAACCGCTTAGTTATATTCTGGCCGCGTAAATTCACCTACACCTTTGGCAAGTGCTGTTACAGCTAGTGGAGGAACAAATTTACCAGCAATTTGCATGGGTACTCTATGCGGAGGATATGGACTTTGAGATTTACAGTATTGAATATTCATGCTACACTTTGTTCCTTATCTCGAGTTGCGAAAGGATCTTATACGGTTCCTTAAAGTACTTGGAACTAGGAATAAAGTCTCTGAGTATACATATAGTAACCAAGAGAAACTTATTTGTTTAGCACAATGGACAAGGTATGCCTGTTTTGTATCGCATGACAAGATTCAATCGATAGTATATAGATTATAGATTGATCTCAGCATGATACTGTATCACTGTATGGAACAAGAACTTATCGGAATCTGATAACCGTTTCTGTTTGGATCCGAAGATCATAACCTTTGACCTGAAAATCATTGACACATTCCAATCACTCTGGCATGGTCGTGAACCTAAATTTGATTGATCGACAATCATCTGTACAGTATTGATTATTGAATTGACATAAATTTTTATAAGCAATCTTATTGAAATTACAAATGGACTAAATGTGAAAGTCACTTGATACGTCGAGAAAAATGAACGTGCAACTTTCTTTTCTAAAAAAGTGAATCATTATTTTGACATTTACTTGATCGATGTCACACGTCAAAATTATATCGTAATTTATATGCGACTCTATGTACGATTTTATTATGCAATTCGCATCCGAAAATTTTTGTCTGATATTTCATTCACTTGTGATTCCGAAGCTCCTGTAGTCGTAGTTCGTTCTGATGTAATTAAGGTGGTACGACTACTAAACGTACGATAAACTCCCTGGTTATCAGGACAGAGTAACAGGTAATTAGAACGCTACTTTATTACACTAAAAGAATGCGCTGGGAAGATTTCGTCGGCTATTTGTATCGTCATGGGAGACGTAAGCGAATCGCGAATATTATCTGTGAAATTTCAAATGATTAACGGAGCTATAATGGTGAAACATGTATTAACATTTATTGACTGCGAACAGACTGTGCTTCAAAGTCATTAAAAATATATATATATATATATATATCCTCCTCCTCTTTGAATCGACAGCCCTGATTATTCTCCACGTAATAAGGCTACGATTATCTATGACGTATGAAATTACAATATTAAAAATACCTTTATTTTCAATTGGTAAGAGATACTCATGTCAATAATCAATTCTCATAATGATCCGTGTAATTACGTCCTAACCAAAGACAATATCCATGTAACTTCCATCCAGTGATTTACCATAATTTAATTGAATCTCTACAATTTTCTAATAGATATCTTACGTAGTTAGCTCGTATGAAATAATCGACAGGGAACAGACACGACTTGTGCAGCCTAGTATTCTTAACGATATTACTTCGGCCGCCATTAAGGTAATTATAAAAGAAACAGTAACCCCACGGAACAAGTATTTACGTAGCCACCATTATAATAAACATTAATATATATAGATAAGTACCTCACGCGTTCACCCTAACACATTAGAGTATTCAACTCTTGGAACATTACACATTCGATTTTATTGAGCATGACTAAGGAATATCAGTAACTTTCATCGTAAGGCAATTATCACCGTTTATCCCTGGCAGATAGTTCATTAGATTATTCATTTATAATGATATATCAGCAATATATTACCATGTTCTATATTAATACTTGAGATGATAACATCAGTCAACGAGATCACACATTGTATCTACGTACCATACAATTTTTTATTATTGACAGAATTTATCAATATAACATGAAGTAATTTAGTACTATAGAGACAGTACGTGGTATACACATGATACCTGATATAATGTGAAATATACTCATTTATCTTTTGAAACACTTTTGAATTTTCGAAAAATGATACCATTATCTAAGTCGTTTCGAATTATTAATAAGTCATAGTAGAATTGTAGCTCTTAGGTTCTACCGATACTTAAAGCTTATGTATTCTATGCTAATTCAAGCATCGTTGTTTTAATGTAATCCAGATATGAGTATACCCTTGTGTAACCGTCAGGTAAACCACCAGCACAGGCATATCCCCAAGATACAATACCAACAATCGTATTATTGTAAATTAAAGGACCACCGCTGTCACTCTAAAAGGAAATGCATATCTTTATCAACATATCCTTTGAGATATCACAAATTACTCTCGTTTATCAATATTAATAAAAGAAATATTTACGCTACAAACGCCAGCGCCGTATTTCTGAAGTCCACAGAGATGAGCATCATATATCACCAATCCAACGAATGATTGGCAATATGTATTGTTGAGAAGCGTGACGGTAGCTTTTTGTAAGGTGGTTGGGAAAGCGTGGCTAGGGTACAATACGAGACCCCATCCACTGACAGTAGCATCTACGTCACTAGGTGTATCCTCTGTCGGTAACGAGATGATTGATTGACTTGAACTGACAGTCAGTTCCGTGCTGAGCTGATGCAAGAGAACAATAACAAATGTTTATCAAATAAATATAACTATAAATATATCATTAATCGTTCTTATCCTAATGATGGCGATATCATGGCGCCAAGATGTACTAGGACTGTCGATGAAACCTCTATGATAAGTTAGATTTTGTATCCCGTAGGTGTCGCCACCTGTTGCCAGACTGTTAGTTCCGGTAATAACGGTCAAATCCTCCAAAGGGTAATCGTTCAGTACGTACTCGATGATACAGTGAGCAGCTGTCAAAATATGTTTCGTACTGATGATCGTACCGCCACAATAATGAATGTTTTGGTATCTCAATGATACCTGATGAGGAAACTCAGCACTGTTGGCATTTTCACCACCCACTATTCGCGTGTTAAGGACACCTCCACCGATTCCTATTGATTGTTAATAATTCCTCGGTTAATTAATTAATTGCCATTAACGATGCTTTACTCACCTTTGGCAAGAATACCAATGACCAAAATAAACAAAAGAGAGAAGCTCATTTTGACAGGAGTCAATGTCACCTGTCTATACATTAGCGGACGCGATGCGAGTGAAAACTCGCGACATATAAACTTCCTTTTATACATGTTGAAATGTTTATCTGTGATACCCAATCAAGCCCAACTGATTAAGTTATCTACTAGTATTAATTAATTGACAGAAGTACGTACACCCTACGTGATTTCCTATGTTGAAATCGTTCTTAGATTATTGTGATGTAAAATTGATAATTAAGGTAAATAATTTGTGTAATTATCAAAATGATTTCTCACTTGCTTTTCAAATGTTTCTTACAATACTCATTGAATACAAAATGCATAAATGCATTCGTGTCGAGGGAAATAACAGTAACAAAGACGATTATAATTATTGAAAATCGCAAATCGTGTGGGCCGAATGGTGACGTCACCTGCTCAGTGTCCTCGCCGTGTTTGGAGCGGCTGAGCGTATGGGTCAGTGCTTTGGGCCCACTCGTCGGTGGACCCATTATAAGGCCCGTATTACAAGCGATCACCGCCGATGTAACTGAACCTTTGTCTCCCCAAGTCACTATGACAACTTGACACGTGTTCACCTTTTTTTCCTTCAGCCTTTTTATTAATAAACGTATAAATTCATGTAAAGGAAATTGAATTACAAAATCATAATCCCCTATTTAAATTATCATTCAATATAAAACGTCTTTATATTATCAATCGATACTATACCAGAAAGAGATTTTGCTGATAGTTTATCTTAGTTTTTGACGATTTAAAATAAAACAGTTCTCTGACGTGCAACAGTATTTCTCAATAATCATCTTTCAAATAGGTTATAAGTGTTAAGTTATGCTCATGCCCCTTAGATTTAGACCGTAAACTCGGGAGATTGAGTATTGAGTTACTAGATATAACCAATTAAAATATTTTTTAGACTTACAAAAGTAACGCAAAGGAGGCTGCTAAGGATATTGTTATATATAAATATATATTAATAATACAATGAGATAGCTTGCGATGGACTGTGACATAATAAGCCGCTTTAGCAAAATCACGTATACGTGACAACGACTGTCGAACTTTTAAATACATATTGGGTTGGGGAAAAAGTAATTTCGGTTTTTTTCATATTTTTCAAGATAAATTTTTTAATATAAATTTTGAACACTAATCAATGATATATGTGCCGTTCTGATCGATGACCTTTTGCCACTTTTCTGGCAAAACCATAATTCCGTCACTGTAGAACTTCTGAGGCTTCTGGGCGAAAAACTTAACCAAGTGATTTTCACAAGCTTCTTTTGAATCCAGCTTTACGCCATTAAGAGAGTTTTGCAGAAACCGGAACAAGTGATAATCCGACGGGGCAAGGTCCGAGCTATACGGTGGATGCATTAAAACTTCCCAGCCAAACTCTCTCAATTTTTGACGAGCCATTAAAGATATGTGCGGTCTAGCGGTGTCGTGATGAAAGACAACGCCTTTCCTATTGATCAATTCTGGCCGTTTTTTTTCAATCGCCTGCTGCAATCGCATTAGTTGTTCACAGTAGACAGTCGAATTAATGGTTTGTCCAAGTTCGAGCAGCTCATGATGAACAATACCCTTCCAATCCCACCAAACACTCAGGAACACCTTCCTTCGCGTCAATACGGGCTTCGCAACTGTTAGTGAAGCTTCTCCGGGCTTCAACCACGATCTCTTTCGCACATTATTGTCGTACGTGATCCAATTTTCATCGCCAGTAATCATTTATTTCAAAAATGGCTCGATTTCGTTTCGTTTCAGCAGGGATTCACAAATGGAAACTCGGTCGATTAAATTTTTTGACGTTAATTCGTGTGGAACCCAACTATAGAGCTTCTTTTTGTATCTAGTTTTATGTAAATGGTTCAAAACTGTTTTATGGTCGATGTTTAGTTCCATAGCGACGTCGCGAGATGAAATATGTCAGTCTATCTCGATTTTTTCAAGAATTTCATCGTCTTTTTCAACGGTTGGCCGACCAGGGCGAGGTTCATCTTTAAGATCGAAGTTTCCGGAACGAAATCGAGCAAATCAATTCTGACACTGGCGTTCACTTAAGCACTCATCACCATAAACACTGCACAATTTTCGATGAGCCTGCGCTGAAGTTTTCCCTTTTTCGGAAGTAAAAAAGCAAAATGTGACGAAAGTGGCCTTCTGGAATCTCCATTGTCAAAGCGCAATAAATTTTCAATCAGTAAACGAATGACGCTACTTTGTACTCTAGAGTAGAATATTCTATAAACTTTAAACTTCTAAACATGCTATAGTGTGGCTTCATTGAATAAGCATTACTATAGATATACAACTTTAACGCCATCTATTAGGAAGAATCGAAATTATTTTTTTCCCCAACCCAATATAACGAAAGCACAAGGGGTAGGTTGGCACGCAGCTCTCTTATGCTAAAACATATATAGACATAAGGGTGGTGCTAAAGAGAAATATTGTGACCGTGAAGGCTGATCAGAATTTCTGGATACTTGGCACACGCGCTCCAACGTCCTGTGACGTCATAGCACATAATACCGAAGGTGGCCGGGGTTGACTCGTGCTATGCAGGTTAGTAGAGCACTGGCGCCGCGACGCCGAGAGACTCGGAGCATTGACGCGATAAAACCATCCCGGGGCGTCGAGCGCGTACTCCCTCTTTTGCCTAAAACGAAAAGTACCGTACTGAAACTGCTGTGAGAGGAAGTCATTCTCGAAATTAACCTTTGAGAATGGCATTGGTTAGATGCTGCTTCGAATCTGAAGCACCGGATGTCTTTGAATCTGTCGTACGCAAGTGCACTGATCCAGGCTGTGAGTAATAATAGAAATATTTTTAAAAATTCGATTTCATCCCTTATAACTACATGCGAGGTTACTATTTAATGATCATGAAAATATTTAGCACTGATTTTATTTATAATCCATAAGGGTAGTCCCAGATTGTTTGATTACAATAAGCTGTACCGGCATCATTGTAGGATCATTTATCCAGTAACATATGTAGATCATACGTGAATCAAACTGTACTTCGATCACGTGCTTTAGGTTAGTTCAAACCGGGAAATTCGTGGTTAAAAAAGTCAGCCTTGAACATGTTATCTTATGATGTTGGAAGTATCTGTATCTCTTGCTCTCATTCGAGATAATCATACTTTGATCGATGATAAATATTAGTTTAATCTGTTATTTGTATAGAATTAAAAAAAAAATAATTTCCGTCACCTGACGTTTTTTTTTTCCTTTTCAAAATGTCATCGATTACAGGCAACCACGCGTTTCTCTTATCTACCATCAACAGATGCATAAGTGGCACGCACAAATTGATATTGTAATGCATGGACGTAAAAGCGTAAATATATGTAGGTACATACGTATTACCAGAATGGTTTCCCCACATCTATGTAGATGACAGGCGTCGAGTTGAGAATCTCAAGTACCGTTTTTAACGTAGCGCGAATTATTTATGGCGACTGTGAAAGGTAGGGGGAAAGATAGTAATTTTTTTTACAAACTTTGTCATAGTTTCGTCATGCGTCTTTACCGTCTTTACCGTTTGTCCCACATGCAGATCATGGGGTTTGAAAAACTTGATACCTTATATGCGAATTAACCTAAAAAATTATAAAAGATTCAGTAGTATATATGCATATATATAAGTAATAATGGTTATACCTCCTGTGAGTTATCTATGCGTAATGGAGCGCGAAACCCGTTTGCTACTAAGAAAGAAGTTGAAAACAACGATCTTCTTGTCTGGAGACCTCGAAATTTTAATAAGCTATGCGAAATCTTCGTCAACAACCTCCACATGCATCATTCACGGAATCTTAACATATCCTTGCGGTATTCGAATGACAAATGGCGCGAAAGCGTACACCTTTCTCTATAATGCGTGATATATAGGTACTCGTGCAGAAGAGTGACGAAGTTCCTACGATTATTCTACGATTCTATCATTAGTATTGGACGTTACTCTTTGAAATGATTTGACGCTTCTTGCGATCGCTTTAAGAATTACAATTTCTTGCGTGTTGTCGCTCCGTGGCGACATATACCTATATCAGGTATTGATCCGTGAAGACTTATTATTGGTGGCTACCCTTCTTTTTTAAGCCTCGTCCGGACACATACTGTGCATAATGCGTTTTATTTATAGTTTGCGTGTAGACTCTGTTATTTATGGAAACTCTCATATTTTGTAGGCGTTCATGAAATGATTGAATTTTAACCTATGCTATACGGAGTTATTCTATATTCTCCTTTTCATGGATTTATAACCCTCAACGGGATTAAGTACCAGCATACAGTGTTATTCAATACTGTTGAATTGTAGGTTTTCTATCATAGAAAATAGATAAATCATTCAATTTTAGTTGCTGAAATCTTGAATAATCTTATATGCAGTACATATTATGTGTCTGCAACGATATGTTTCTTAAATGAATTATCATTAATGCTTGGATTTTTAATTTTTGAACAATGAAATATCATTTTTATAATGCTTTTGGATATTATCTTGTATATGAATTTGGGTAATTGAAACTCTATCGTTGAACGTAATAAAATTTATTTTGTACTTTTCGTTTATTAGAGAATGTAAAGGATAATATTCAATGTGCTAAGAGCAGCTTATGGCTCCATCTGTTAACAATTAGCCGAACGTAGATCAACTGATGGTAAAGTAAGATTGAAGCGAATGAAATACGATGACAATATTTTTTTCCCAAAGATAAGAACAGGATACATTCTCTAAAATTAACAATTGTTTTGACATCAATTTATCAATAATTAACCCAGAATTGAAAGACTAATAAAATCTCAAACTTACGATGTGAAGTTGAAACATGCGAAAAATGTCGGGTCTGATTATTCTTGCATTTAATTTGTATGAATTTAATCGAAACACAACGATGACCTTAGTGTTTCTGGCTCATTTTCAAACATATGTATAGTATCTTGGAGCACTTAAAAATGCGTGAACAAACAGGCCTGTTCATTAGATAATGAATGATACTACTACTCCGTCGATAAGATATTTCTGATGAATAGTGAGACGTAGTGTGTCGCCGAAGTAGAGTGCGGGTGGACGTGACAAGATGTTCGGTAATGGATACTGTTTCGGAATAGTTATTCAGTTATAAAGGCTTTAGTTTATTCACATGAGACGTATATTTTGGTATACGACATTCATAATCTAGAGAGAATGATAGTAATTGACAGAAATCGTGATGATGCTTTACATTTATTGCTCACTTTAATATTCTAGGCTGCTGCTGGTGCTGTTCTGCATTGCGACCAAGGTATAAAAGACTTGTGGACAATATATTTCCAGTCAATCCTCAGGTATATATTTAAAATATATATGAAATTCCTTATTTTCTTAATTACATAGATGGTTTTTTATAGTACTATTTTTGTAATGTTTTATTTTTTGAGGACAATGTTGAATTATATTCTGCATGTTCAGTCCAAGTTTATTGTTCAATAATTCTATGTAATTTATTTTAATAGGAATCTATAGTTTGCAACGGCATTGTAATTAAATAAGTGACAGTCATGTTGAGACAATATTACAAGTTCTACTATGATATGCAAAATTCTAGTGAATTGATATATTTCCATGTTACTAGAGTGCTCGAGGCATATATTCTTGAAAATATAAGGATTATATGAATAATATCAATGTATGATATTTTTATTACAGGATGGCTTGGTCAAAAACAATATGGAAAAGCTGACATTTTATTCTCTCAGTAGTCCTGAAAAGTTGGATAGAATAGGGGAATATTTGTTTCAGCGAGCTTCTAGAGATATTTATAGGTACGTACAAACGAACCATAGTCCAATATTTTTATATATAACAAACTTGGAATATTCTGCTTGAGATACTTTAATGTATATTTGATTTTACTTCCTAGATTGTAAATCTGAAAAACTTTTTAGGAAACATTATTAAAATATACATTACTTAAAATATTTTTGCTACTGTTAACTATCGTATACTGAATAGTGTCATAAAGAGAAAAATAATAAATCATGTATAACTTTTTATATACGACTTATCACTTCTGCTAGACAGTTTTAAATTAATTGTTTTATCATCTTTTATTACAAGATTTACTTACATATTTCTTGTTTTGTATATGATGTAATAGAAGGCGAAATGGATTTGTCATCATCGCAATGGAGGCAATGGATCAGCTATTACTGGCGTGTCATGCCCAAACTCTTAATTTATTTGTTGAGAGTTTTTTAAAGATGGTTCAAAAATTACTAGAATCTACTGAACCAGAGTTACAAATTTTGGCAACTCAGTCTGTGAGTATTCATTAAAAATTGACAATCTATTTATCTACGATCTCCATAGTTCATTTAAATATTTGGAGATTGCATTGAAATTGTGGGTATTATTAGTAATGTATTTCAAACATAAATACATAATTTATAAATTACATTGCATGTGTTTGTCGTATGTACTCTCTACTACAATAAAAGATGTGCAGTGAGCTTCTCTAATTTTCGCTACGCCGTGTGGATCATTCAAGATAATAGATTATACCAAATTTTTAATTCAGTTGAACAAAATGCTTTCTTATTCCAGTTTGTTAGTTTTGCCAACATCGAAGAGGACACGCCGTCTTATCACACACGTTACGATTTCTTTGTATCAAAGTTCTCTGCAATGTGCCACTCCAACCACGACGACATGGGAATCCGCAAGCAGATTCGACTCGCAGGGATACAGGGATTGCAGGTGCTGTAGAAGATTTTTTTAGATGCAAGAGTTACATTCTCGAATTAAATGCACAAATGAATATGTAATTATACCTTTTTTCAGGGTGTCGTAAGAAAGACTCTTTCTGATGATTTAGTAGAAAATATTTGGGAGCCTGTACATATGGATAAAATTGTTCCTTCGCTGTTGTACAATATGCAAAATTTAAGGTATGTATGTCTTGGTCAAAGTGTTATATAATTATGTTTATTGTTTTTGTTAATTCTTCAACCATTCTATTAGATATTCTGATAAAGAGGATGCGACTCCAGAGAGTCCTGTCGAAGAAAGATCTGATCCACCACAATTCGCGGAAACTTGTATGCGTGAACTTGTTGGACGGGCCTCATTCGGTCACATTCGTTGTGTTATACGGCCAGTATTAAGGTAAATTAATTTTGCCATTAAAATTTTAATCAAGCATTGTCACTTATATATGTTCATCATTTTTAGGCATTTAGATAATCATCAACTATGGGTTCCCAATTATTTTGCGATACATACGTTTAGAATAATCATGTTCTCCATTCAGGTTGGTTTTATAAATATTGTCCAATTTACATTTTTCATATAATTAGTTATTTATGTTATATCTCTTTCCAGTCACAATATTCTTATACCGTGGTCGAAGCTTTAATGACTCATCTTGACGACAATTCGAAATCCACAGCGAAAATTCGAACGAGCATAGCTGACACTTTGTCGAAAATCATATCTATTGCAGCTGGTGAGAGTGTCGGTAAGGGAATCAAATGATTGATGAATTATTTCAGTAACAAAACTTTACTGAAATTGAATACATAGTAAAGTTTACATATTATTATTCTACCTTAATCCAGGTCCATCCGTGTTAGAAATTATCAACTCTTTGCTATCTCACCTACGAGTAAGCGTTACCAGAAATCAGTCATCCAGTAGTGATGAGCAACAGTACCAAGAAGCATTGATTAATGCCTTGGGTGAATTTGCAAATCATTTACCTGATTATCAGAAGATCGAGATTATGATGTTTATCATGAGTAAAGTACCCTACAGTCAGCCAGATCGCATTGTGTCTGTTGGAAAAGGAGACGTACTGTTGCAGAGTATTCTCTTAAAGTCTCTTTTAAAAGTAACTATTAAATACATACAGTTTTAGTTGTCTAAACAAATATTTCAATATTTTTTGTATAATTTCAGGTCGGTACAAAATATCAGACAATTCATTTTAATACTACATTCCCACCAAGTTTCCTAGAGCCGCTGCTAAGAATGTCTTTGGCACCAGACGCTGAGATGCGACTTCTCGTTCAAAAAATTTTGCACACATTAATCGACAGACATCACAATATAACGAAATTTGCGAAACCGACGTAAGTCTATGCATGTCAATCATTGTTATCGATGATTAATACTTGAATAAATATATATATGTCTCTCTTTATAGCTTGAATGTGGCAGAACTTGATCTGGTTATTGAAAAGTCGTCCAGGCCGGATGTAATATTTATACGTAAACACGGTCCTGATATTTATCTAGCTCTTTATGAATCTCTTGAGCTTCCAAGCAACACAGTGGAGAATGTTGAAGCAATTTATACAACCTTGGCTCTACTCGCCGTAGAATTAGCGTCCGAGGAAACTGTTCTGGAGTTATTGAGATTAGTCTTGAGTCTCCAAGATTTGGCATTGACAAGCAGCCAAATTAGTATCTCTTTGAAATTCAATTTACACGCTATTGTAGTGTGTCTGTTAGTTTTGATTTCTTATGTTTGCAATATAACATCCCTTATGGATTACGCTAATAAGGTAAGACAGTCATAAATATCTCAAGAAACGTATATACCTGTATTGATTTGTAAATTGGAACTTTTTTTATAAGGTTGTCGAAGCTCGACGTAAGGAGGGATCACATTTACTTCCTGACCTGAAATCTCGTTACGATAGCGATTTGACATCTCGGTTATCACCATCTTTAATGGTAGATCAAACTGTTGTAAGTGAGTGCCTTAAAGCTGCTGGTCTTGATACAGGAAAGTTTCAACAGGGATCTGGATATAGCAGTAATTCTTTACAACATAGGTATTATATTAATCTAATTTATATGTAGATACCATTAAATTACAATTATTGCAAATATTTCCTTAGGCACTCCTGGGTTGATAGCGCTGGACGTAACTCCATGGCTGATATCAACACAGTACCTACAGAAGTGGACAGTGCTGGTTCTTCTCCGGGGGTACAAAAGGTATTTTCAAACTTAATATTTACTTTTTTCTTAATCATCGTTCGACATCTATGCAGATACTGAAATTGTGGGCTATGGAAAAGATCCCAAGTTGGGATATTTTTGGTTCTATAAATGCCACTGGACAGCGAAGTTCCTATACAGATGTCAGTGAAGACCTTTCCTACTTCGACATTGTATCTGTCAGTCCGTTATATTTTGCTGTTCCTGATATCCTATTACTCTATATTTTATTATCCCTTTTATTTAATTGCCATATATAAGTGCAGTTTATGCAATTATTAAGAATTTAATTCAAACACGAGGTGTTCTTTTGTATTCAGAAATTACCTGGGGAGGAATTAACGTTTGAGAGTATGAAGAGGATTTTGACAGAAACCAATGACATGCGGCGTGAGGTGCAAGAAGAGAAACGAGTGGAGCTTTTACAGTTCTTTAAAAATGCACCCTTCCCTGATCTAGTCAATAAAACCCAACCAAAGGTGATGCATTACGTTTATATTATTGAAATTGCTGAATCTGCATAGAATTATATGCATATCTTTGAATATCAAATTTGGATCCAATTAATATTTTGCAGCATGACTTATTACAGAGCAAATTGTCCGAAATATTTACAACGCTGTCAGTAGAACCAAGAAATCCAATACAACCAGGAGTGCCACCGGCCGATGCCAAACCAAGCCAAACACCAGCCTATGAAATTCATTTTCCAGAACTCTTCGTGTATTGAGGACAAACACCAATCATATTTTTTGTTCATTTTATTTATTCAAGACGTAAGTTTTACTCTCGTAAGTTAAATACGGGATCATTTAATTGCCTAATATTACTATATCTTTATTTTCACGTTTTATACGATTATTTCAATGGAATTGAAATTTACGCACGCGTATTTGTATATACTAATCGCTCCTTTGATTTAGTGCAAATTGTTGATTACACTGTCATATCGAAACTTCGCAGGTTTTCAAAATTAGAGACACCAAAAATGAGGTTGTTTAGGATAAGAGAGATATTACATAAAAAATGTCGTTATTTGTCCGTAGTAGACGTATATAACATTTATTAGGATCTAAGACGAATAAGCTTGATTGATTCGGCTTGTTTCAATAATATTTAATCCAGTTATTCTTATTAATCCGCATGATTGCGACGGTTACAGTTCGCGAATGAATTTTAAGAACAAGGAATTTCGGAATATTGACAAAGTTCTTTGTTTTTGAGCATTTAAGAATATGAGCAATGCGCACTGCTTTAGAGATATTAAAATGACAAATTTAATAGTAACAATAATTCGATAGTGCTATTAATTAGTCATAATTACATAATTGCGTAATGCTTCCTTGCGCCAATAACATCGTACTTTTAAGTACAAAAAGCGTTTTTGGTTTCTAGATAATTTGCACTAGAATGTATTGCTTGTTTTGGATATTGGCTTTAGAAATAGATGAAAATTCGCCTGTTTCCTAAATCAATATCTTATATTGTTCAGTCTTTATATTCTGCCATAAACAAAATAACAAAGCTGCCAACTATAGGCTGATATAGTAAATAGATCTGGCGCTTGGCTCCCTAGGGGAGTATAAAACCAAAAAGAAGAAAAAAATAGTAAATATATTCTAAGTATTTCCCATGGAGATAATATAGTTTCACGTATATTGTAGTGGAAATGAAAATTGATGCAAGTTCGCCTCCTTATGAAGTAATTAATTGTTAGTGTTTTTTTTGTTATATATTTATTTCAGTCATCTGTTCGTTACTGTCATTACTTTTTGATTGATGTTTCATCAGTTATCATGTCTCACAGTGAACGTTCTTTATTGTAGAAAACGATATAGTTAAACATATGGTATTTAATCATTTTAGAAAATATATTATACAACGAATATTGTTCATTCCCATATTACAATCTAATTTGTATAATTTACCTAAGAGGTCAAAGGTTACAGTTAATGTAATGGGAATATAAAGTTTACTTTACCTTTGTACCAACGGTAAAAATAGAATAGAATAATATAAATATAAACAAAAAACAAATACAACAAATTAAAATGTCGATTCACTATTTATTTTAGTAAAACAGATTATAAAGCTTTACATATAAACTTAACATCTCATACCTCTTTTGTTTCAAGCTTGGCTTTACGTTATCTGCCAAGTACGTTGTTAGACGAATATATGGCAGTAGAAGCACCTTTAATCATTATTGCCGTCCCTTTGTCCATATATCAGATTATTGTCAACTCAATATGCCAAGTTAGGATATCGAATTATTTAAAATTCGATAATCCGGTCAAAACTATTGACGTGTTCATACTGATAAGTCATCGATGCAGATGGAATTGAACCATCGTAATTCTTTTTTTATAATTATATACATACATTATTTTACCTTGTATATTGTTTACACAAAAAATGATAAATTTTTTGTAATGCAAATTGCCGGACGGTTACAGCCATATATGATTAAATGTGATTTTAGTATTTACAGTGAATAATGGTATAATATTGTACAATATTTGAGTTAGAGTTACCAGCATCTAAGTCTTCTAAGTGTAATAACAAGGTGTCATTGGAATTTTATGATAGTACTACCAATTGCATTTGGATCTAATACATGATGCAATGCTTGTTCGATATTGTGCGGTGCAAATGCGCGATCCACAACTGTTTGTAATTGATCTGCATCTACTAAGTCTCTCAAAGATTGTAGATACGCGGTATTTATTTTAGAACCTTCCTTCCAATGATGAATATTGCAGCCAAACATATACTGAAAATTGCAAGGTTAAATTATTTCTGATAACCCTTAAAGAATGTTATATCAATGTCAATAACGTTGACTTACTTGCACCATAAGTTTAATTCTGACGCATCCAGAAAATATACTACCGAAGAAAAATCCCAAGGAATCAGAAGTCAGATATTCAGGGATGGTAGATACGTACGATCCATATGGCAGTAAATGTTTTTTCAGTATGAATTCATCAATAGGTTGACCACCAGTGTAAAAAATAGCATCGTACCTACAAAAAAGGGAAATGTGTATACATATTCTTGTTCAAGAGTTCTATAGATTTACATACTTATCATGCAATTCAAGTTCCTTTTCAATATTTGATTCGTTGAATGGGATTACTTCATCAGCACCCAAGGCTCTTGTTACTGGTATTGCATGTGGCTTGCAGGCAGTTACCACGTGACCACCCCAAAATTTTACCAGTTGAATTAGGATACATCCTACTGGTGTGCTTCCACCATAAACCAGTACTCTGAAACATTTGTTCCGGTTACAGGGGAAAGTGAAATTTAAATTAAATGCATAGCTGTTGTGTAATTTATTGACCTTTTTCCTTTAGCATTGCCTTCTTGTATGTTAGATTTGTTAACCAAGGCATCCCAGGCAAGACATCCACTATATGGCAAACTAGCAGAAGCTTCAAAGGTAACAAGTCTTGGTCGTTTAGCCACCTGACATTCAGGTATAACAAGATATTCGGCCATAGTACCTGATGCCCATGGTGGTACTGCCAAATAAACTTCATCACCAATATCAAAGTTTATCACACTCCGACCAATGTCTACTACAATGCCAGAACAGTCTCTACCGAGTGTGACTGGCAAGTCCTTATATCTCTGATAATAGAGAAATGACTTCAAGTAAATCTTATATTGTTACATTATTTAAATCAGTGGATTCAAATGTTCATCGCTAAACTAACTACTTACTCCAGAATTAAGGAGCCGCCTGTATGCTTTCGAATAGCCCCAACATATTTTAGCATCGACAACATTGACAGATGCTGCTCGAACTTGAATAAGTAATTCGTTTGATTTTTGTATGGTAGGCATCTCAGCATCGTCTATTGTAGAAACGCCCTAATTGAAAGTAATTGAAATACAGCATGCTGAGATCTGTGCTGGGTCATACTTGTTGGAGACATTATGCATACCTCGATACCTATGTAGTGATGACATATTATGGCTTTCATATGGTGCATATGATGGGACGGTCGCTGCCAATTTAGGCCAACATTATATCCAGCTACACTACCAATAATTAAACCTGTTATGCAAAAAGCTATTTCTCTTCGTGCAACTGAAAAACAAAAAGTTTAGATTTAGTTGTTGCTCACAGAAATCAAGCCATCAAAAGTAAAAATAAGAGAATTACCTTCGTTAAAACACAAATTGCCCAGATGTTGATAAAACTCTCTAGGATTAAATTGTAAAGAGTAGTAGTGAAATTGAAGCTGTTCCCAACCACTTTCGAAATAAGATCCAAGGTTTTGCACAAAATCTATGACCTGTTGTCCATATTGTCCATTGTACAAATCCTGTGACAATCTTTGAACTTCTGCAAACCATACTGCGCACCATTGTTGTCCCTGCTGTGCTGTTACTGATGCTTGTACCTGAAAAAGAAATTGTTAACATTTTTAAAAGTATTGCGTAGTTAATTAAAATTATTGGGCAGATCAAGAATTTCTTACGGAATAAACGTATCTAATAAAAATACCTCTTCCATTTTAAATCTATATAATAATTTGGTAGCTCATACAAAAATTGGTGTACTATCTGCTTTTCAAGTTATTCAAAGGAAAGGAATTTTTAACATAATCGTGATATAGATACCCGTTCTGTTTGTATTTAGAACGTAACATGTAAGACAGAGCAATTAAAAAGTACACGTGACATAGCTAATCTGCTGTAAACAAAACCACCTCATACATTTCTATTCATTGAAATTACAATTACATCGATTATATTATCAATCAACCAAAGCACATCAATCTAGTAATTATTATATAAACTTTCGAAAACATACGATTTGATAAGAGCAATCATTCAATGAAGAGAGGTAATTAAAGCCAATACCTGGAGTGCCTCAAGTTGATTCGACAGACGGAACAAAAGTTCGTCCATGACTTCTTTTTATTTACAATAATATCAAATGTATGTTAATACATGATTATTAATAAAAACAGACACAATTTTAACCGGAGAGGCTTACGCCAGTAACTGACCAACAGGAAAAACGGCACACCAGTGTTATAAATAACCGATTAACACATTGCATTCTCCTCGAAATAGATGCAAAGTGTGTCTTTTGGAACTATCAAGTCGGCTTAACTTCAATGTATTATTCATCGCACCAATAATGCAAACTGCGTACGATTCGTCCGAATAAATGGTAATTAAAAAAAAAACTTCGGCTACTTCAGCATTCTTGACAATGCCAGATCAGGTCGTGCCTCTATTTGGCATAAAATTCTTCTTCTTCTTTTATGTAATTTGGCACTAGTTAGTACCCTATTCCCTTACAAGCGGCCACAAGATTAATACAAAATGGAGCGTTTCTATGGAGCATCCAGCGCGAGTACCCCACGGCGATCTGAAACAGAGAAAGGAGCACCTCGGTGATTAGTCACCGATTAGTCGAACACACTTGTGATAGGTACGTTTCAATGACTACGCTTCCAAGCTCAGAATTTAGAGGAAACTTAAAAGGAACATCACTTTAGTGCCCCCCTCCGATTTTGATGAAACTCAACTATGTTGTAGCGTTTGAAAAACTAAGAGACACGTATTTTTTTTTATCGGCGGAAAAACGGTTTTAAGGGGTGAAATCAACCCCCAAAGTTCGGCATGTGGACGAATGATAATGCAGTTTCACCTAAATGGGGTCGACCGATTTCAATGAAACAAAAACTAAAATGTTTCTCATCACCAGTAATGAAAAGTACACATAGCCATTAAAAAGAAATTTTCACATATAGATTAATAAAAACCGGTACTACGGTGTAGTGGCTAGCGTACTTGGCTATAGACGGAAGCCTTGAGAGTGAGGGGGGGGGACAATTAAATTAAGTGACATTTAAATTTTTTGCAAATTTAAAGACAAACTCGAGCATGTCGTTTACCCCCTTAAACCCAGTATTTGAATATCAATTCATCTAATTGTCTCCCTCACTCTCAAGGCTTTCGTCTAGAGGCAAGTACGCTAGTCACTACACCATAGTACCGGTTTTTATTAATCTATATGTGAAATTTCTTTTTAATGGCTATATGTATCATTACTCGCGATGAGAAACATTTTAGTTTTATTTTTTTTGAAATCGGTCGACCCCTTCTAGGTGAAACTGCATTATTACTCCTCGACATGCCGAACTTTGGGGGGTGATTTCACCCCCTAAAACCGTTTTTCGGCCGATAAAAAAAATACGTGTCTCTTAGTTTTTCAAGCGCTACAGCATAGCTGAGTTTCATCAAAATCGGAGGGGGACACTAAAGTGATGTTCCTTGTAAGTTTCTACGAATGGATTCAACAGAATGTACTTACACGTGATTGGTTAATGGTTTCTAAAACCCATGCGTAAAAGATTTAAGTGGGATTGACGTACCACGTTCGTCTTCTCAAACGTTGCACGATTGGCTCATTTTCTCTAAATTCTGAGCTTGGAAACGTAGTCATTGGAACGTACCTGTCACAATGTGTTCGAAAATGAAACGAGGCAACGATGCGCGCGCACTCCGGGTTGATCTTCGAACGCAGCTGTCGTAGGTGTGTTCGCAAACCAATCAAATTGTTTACGTTTGCAATCGAGCTAAGTGGAAATCAAATTTTACTTATTATTTAAAGAGGCTTTAATTAAAGAAAAAACTAATTGCGGAGCAATCGGGAGCAAATTGGGAGCAATTAATTTATAAAGAAAATCATATGAAAATCTGTTTCATTATTTGGAATTTCAACGAAAATAAAAATTTTCTGTTTTAATGAATATTTATTAATCATTGCGTAGTAGTAATGGAGCAATTACGGAAACATATAGAGCATTTAAGGAGCAATTTTTTAGGCATTATAAACATATACATTTTTATTTTCCCGCGCTAACTTCCCGTCGGTCATCTTGCCAGGTTTGGTGTCACGTGAGCTTGGATGTTGCAACCATACGTAGATGAAGTTACCGACTGAAAGTAATAAATAACAAATGATGTTTTGTACTCGTAATTCTGGGGTTCATTGTTATTTTATTGATCAGGCGACATCCTCTTTGGGTGTATTCTTGGCATTGGTATTTTTATCGGTAACTTGATCTATGGGTGTCCGCGACAGCCAGATTCACGTAACACCAAATCCGATAAAATGCCTAGGATTCTAGTCTCAAAATCACTCGACATATTGCATGCGATATTTGTTTGTAGTTCCCGGTTCTCACGTTACGTGGGCTATTGTACATCGTGGGGGCGCTGCGAACATTTGACCACGATTGTCGCATGCGACAGTGTCGAGTGATTTCGAGAATAGTATCCTCCAGTCAATAACGGCATCGGTACAACCGCTGATAAATATCTAATCATTCTTACGCTTTATCATCTGATTCACATGAACTAACAGTAAGTAATGTAGATATACACCAAGAAAATTATTTCGTACATATAAAGATGCCATCACTTTTATAATTAAAAATATTCAAGACGTGTATTCGTATACAGCATTCGATTGCAAGAGGAACATATAGAGTGTATCTGTAAACTTAAAAAAGGAACTACTCGGACCTTAAGATTTCTTAAATTCATAATCATAAACATTTCTGTAGAATCATCCTATACGCGCTATCTTATTTTTATTTTCAACTGTTATCTCAGAAGGGCTTAAAATTGAAGAATATCAAAAATATGAAAGGCAAGACTAAGCATTTTCGTATGTAAATAAGTCAAAGAGTTCGATTATACAATGTACACAGAACATAGTGGTTGCAAACAGCAAATATGCGTTTGGTACGTTCGCACGACTTGCAGGAACATTAGGTAGTTGGTAACTATCCAAACACGTCCTTCCAGATAGTCCTTGGCCGTTTCCCAACGGTGTCTCCCTTGTTCGTAGAATATTATTGCCCTAAGCGACAAACTACTGAGAAAGTAAGAAAGTAACGGCAAAAGGCCGAAGGAAGATCTCAGAAATTTGTGGAGTGTGTTACTGCAAAAAAGAAAATCATAACGTTCGTACAAGTGCTGCGCTCGACCGAACAGCCTATTGTCAAAGGGGGAGTCCTATACGCCCCGTCCTTTATTATCAAGTGCATTCAGCTTACAACGACTTTTAAGCTACAAAGAGAGAACGGAATATGAAGTATCGTGGCTGCCAGAAGCTGACGACACGGATCCCCAGCAATTCCCTCGGTGATCGTTACACTGCAGCGCCATTTACATCGACGACGTTCCTAAGCGGCGCCGAGCAGAAACTTTAGTGAATTTTCTGTGCGACAACGCTTTCCATTTCACAAGCAATTAAATAATACTGAATATTAAATAGACATTACAACGGGCTTATATTAATGACCTGGATTTATGTGGTGTTTATATTAATCATCGTTAATATGTTATACCTCACGGGGAGCTATTAAAGTAACTTAACAAGCTTTCGCTGAAATATTTGGTGTAAGTGACATTTTTTTAATTTTCATTTTAACATCAATACTGTTTATCAAGTAATTATATCTACTATCACTTATTTATATATATGTACATACAGATTTCGAATATAATAATGTATACGATAAATATTTCTTTTCAGATTATAGAAGAAAATCCAGGAATTAAAACTGATCATAAATACCAGCATGGGTATTTTGAGAAAAATTAGGTAAAAAATAATTCCAAGCCGAAGGAGGTTTATGTTTAGCTGTAGAAATCGGTAAAGGAGGTCAACATATGCAAATAACAGGGTCGCGAGGGTTGCCAGAGTCAGGAGGGTCCCGTGGGTCAACGGACAGGAGGGTATGTATAGTCCAGTCCTCCTGCCCACCCTTCTATCTCTTTTAACTATCCTTTTCTTTAACATTCTCTTTGCTCCTTGTACATACTTTCTCTCTCTTACTCTCTTCTGCAGTAAATTTGAAACTCTCTCAGTCTCATTCATCGGGCTCTCTCTCTCTCTCTCTCTCTCTCTCTCTCTCTCTCTCTCTCTCTCTCTCTCTCTCTCTCTCTCTCTCTCTCTCTCACACACTCCCTCCTACTCTGGTGTCCCTCGCACTAGCTAGCGTTACGGCCCCATATATTTCTAGAGCTAGCGGCGAAGTCACGTCTACAGATATGAAGGTGGCTCTACGCCTCTATACCGTTCGTCTACGCCCATGGAAATATTCGATTTTTATGATACGAGATGGTAGGGGTGTTGCGGCCTCGGTTGTACCAGCCTCCGTTTTACGTTACGCTCTTCTGATTTCGCGCGGAATTTTTCTCCCTCGTCGCATCGTTACTAGTGACATTGGGAATATCGTAGAACCGAAAAAAGGAAGACGAGAAAAAACGAGAAGATATATGTATATTCCGAAGGGAAACAAAAAATAGAGAGCGGAAATCGTGAGATTTTATTAAAATCGAAGTGGACCTCGAAATGTGGTAGAACGTTGCCATCGGCAGGGAGATGAAGTTGACGCTTGCGCGACTAGTGTCTACGCGACTTAAGGGTGACTAATCCGGGAGCTGTTAATTAAAAAAGTGGCGGGCTCGAAGGACCGACTCGGTAGAAAAATGGTTGGAATGGTTGTGTACGGGAGGGCTGCAGCCGGATGCCCAGATGTCCACCCTCGCCACTCGACATCCACCCTTTGTGTCGCGTGACACATCACAGTCTCGTTTTTGAACCGTTGCGCCATGAATGCACCGCGCGTTAATGCGCCGCTATGGATGCATGCTTAATTGCTTTAATTAAAATTCACGCTACGCGCCGGGACGCTGGTATGCCTGTTCCCGTCAGCGAGAACGTGGAAGACGAGTTAAAAAAAAAGGAAGCTCAAGGGAGAGAGAGTTTAAAGGGCTAAGCTAGAGTTCTAAGGGCTGGTCGGACAGGTGGGTAGGTGGTTATACCTACGTGTTCCAATTTGTATCCTGAAATTCTTGCAAAACGGAGACTTTAAATTTATGCGTAAAGGTAGTAGGGTACGAGTGAGCCTGGATAAAATACGATCGGCCAGGAAGAGTTAACCTAGGTTAATCCTCGCTTCGCGTATGCGTACGCAAGATGACTTATGACCCTTCCAGTCCGTCGTTAGGGATTTCACCTAAGGATTTACCGTGGTGGATGTATCCACTCTCGGCTCTCTGCGAAGGAGATCGATTTTGGATAGAGAAGCGCACTCGTGAGATCCACGTATCCACTGATTCCTTTTATCCTGCAGAAAGGAAGGAAAGGAGAGGAAAGAAAAAAAGAAGCGAAAGAAAAGACTATCGCTCGCCAAGACCGAGAGAGTCGACTCCTCGTTCTCTCAAGAAGCTGGAAAAACTTTAGTCCAACCGCACGTATAACGTTTGAGTATACGTGCTAGTATATCTATATGTATTTATATGTATATACATACCATAGCTGTACATATATGTATATATATATACGGCCCAAGGAGATAGTTCCGAAAGCCGTGGGTGTGTAGTGCGTAAGTTTGAGGGTTTTCGGGAATCGCTAGAAAGCGTTAGGGGTAGGTTAGCCGGGAGGTCGGCTTGGGGTGGCAGTATGCTGGGTGGGTTAGGGTTGGGCGGTAGCCACAAGTGTCCGCCCGAGCGCCCTCTCTCATTAATTCTCCACCCTTGTTGCTTGTTAAGGGAGGCCGACTCTCCCTAGCCACCCCTTGGCGGCCCTATTCCAACCCGCCAACCCGCTTTTCTCCCTGAACCGCGAGGGTGGAAATGCCTTCTCGAGTGTGTGGGGATGAAAAGAGAGAGTGTGCGTGAAGAGGCTAAGCCAGAGAAAGCTGGAAAAAGTGGAAGGGCGTGCGGGACTGGTTACGATAGTAATATTATAATACACCCGTTAAGTAGCTGATACAAATCGGACGTTACGGTCAATGCTAATGAGATCCAAAACGACTTTAAAGCCGACCCGACTCACCGGTAAAAGTCAGCTTCATCCGAAAGGTCTTGAACTTGCTGTCCCATGAATAAATATTATAATGAGATAATGTACGAAACGCTGTCGCATTTACTTGGAATTTAGAATTTCGTATACGGAAGTTAAACGGAAATGTCCGACGTGCCTAATGACGCCATTGCTGATCTCAACCTTATGACCTTTTCCGATTACGGCCTTCTCCAGGTCTCAGTCAGTTCTCTTCGTGCCTACTTCACGTTCAGCAAAGGCGAATATCCGCTTGGAAATCAGACGCGAACCATCTGCACGCAATGTGACTGTTAGGATCTTCGTTGATTTCAGTTTCCCGCTTTTGTCAGGATTTTCTTTATTCTTAAATACGACGTAGAGAACACGCGACATTATAAGAAAAGCATGCGCGTGTGTACACGTTGTACCTAAAATGCTGAAGTGAACCGATGTGGTCGCAATGAAAAGAAAATTCAAATTTCCAACATAGATGCAACAGTGAATTTTGCAAATGTCCACCAGTTTCCAGTTACGAAATGGCGCACACGTGAAATTCATTTTTCTGTGAAGACGGGTGCATAAGACGTGATCACACGAATACACGTGCTTCATAGAAAACCTGGTTGCCGCTATATTTTACTTCGCCCCTCATTCTTTCTCTCTCTTTTACATTTCTCTTCTTTTCTTTTTAGATCCAGTCCCTCTTGCCCAGACAATCTCTCTTTGCATCTGGCTCACACTACGTCTGTCTCTTTTTCTCTTCACGTACAGCCTGTCCTCTCTAAGCAGAGCTTTCTCTTTGCTTTGCCTCCTCCTGCTTCCTCTCTCTCTTCGCCCCTTTCTTCAGTTTTATCCCTCTTCATCCCTCTTCATCGAACTCCTACATTTTATACGCGTAAAGGATCGCACTTCCTACTCTGGCACGTTTTATATCTCTCTCCGACCCTCGCAGCTTCCCAAGGCTCCCAAGCACTCTGAACACTCTGAACACTCCGAACCCTCCAGAGCGCGAGGGCAAAGGTACTGTGAGGAGGAGCGAGTTGTGCGTTGAATTAATTCGCGCTTCGCTGAAGTCCTCCCGTTCACGGGCTCTCTTCTCTCCCGAACTTCTCCTTCTCTCGGGGTAGCTCCACCCTAGAATTCACTACCTAACCCTCTATATCTTCCTCCAGCTTCACCTCGCCCTCTTGTTCGTTCCCTCGTCCCTTAGAATTCACCCTGGCCTGAGCTTGGGCGCGTATCGAACTGGGACCCCTTCTTGCTTGCTTAAATACCTCAAAGTTCCTGGTGCAAACGAACCGTCCAGAAATGGGGCTAGTCTCCTCGACCGCGAATCGAACTGGGAACCCTGTTCTATCCCGCGGATAACCCTTATCCCTTAGGGAAAGGCCATACCTCAAACTTCTTGCGGAAAAGTGAAAAAGGACTGCGAGGCGATGGCGGACGATGAGGAAAGATCCCGAAACGAGGGCAGTGTGGGAGGGCAAAGTTCCTCTTAGAGGTCTAGAAAAAGAAGAGAATAGGTAGGGGTGAAGTTTTCAGCGAGGGTGTGGAATGTTGAGTATCGAGTCCCGTTTAACCTCCTAGGGGTCGGCGATAGAGCAACCTTTCTTGAGCTACGCATCGATGCCCTAACTTTATCGAATTTCCTCAGAGTTTCGCCAACCCGTCTTGCTATCTTGGTACCAGGAGTATCTCATCCCCGGCCCGACTAGAGATTTCTCGCGAGCTAAAAGGGCTCTATGTGTCCCGGCTAATTTACCCTGGTACATCCGTCTGCTACTCATCGTTCTCCTCGAACTACTCGCTTATACCCACCTACCTACCTACCTACCTACCTATATCTTCTCAATCTGACTTGCACTTCAATGGAACCACCGGAATTTACTTTTCCTCCATGCCGAATAGCGCCTCTCTTATACGGCCTGGCCGAGACTGGCCAATTTGCCAGCAAAGGAGACGCTTCGCCGTCTATGGATTATTCCCGAGGAGCAAATAACCCGCAAATCGTCACTCGCATTCGAATGACAAGAACCAATCCTGGACACTCGAGCATAACTTCTGAACATCGGGATAAACCAATTAGGAGACACTCGATAAGCATACTCCGCGCATAATATTCCCAGGAATATTCTGCACGTCAACGTCCTGCTCCAGGGTATAGGAATACCTTTATCAGGGTTCAAGAAGATCCCGTGGTGCCTTTCTTATCGATTATCCAAGCTAGACTATTTTTTCCCGACTTCCAGGGACATTGGGCACTCAGCCATTTTTTTCCAAGGAAAGAGTAACGGGGCCATATCGGACAGAGGTTAAGTTCATAGGTCGGACTACATCGTGGTTCCTGAATTTGTTGAAGGAGGTCGATCCGTCTCGTAGACACTCCCAAGGATCAGGAATAACCTGATCGATGAATATAGTATGAAGCTTATAGTAGGCGGCTGGCTAGTGCCTGCCTATGCTGGATCAGCCCAGGGTAAACATGTAGAATACTCGAAGCGGTACGGCGCGGCGCTCCATGGATGAATGGACGGGGGCTAAGCCTCTATTATTAGCAGATGGAAGATTATATCGATTTTTTCACCGTTTCAAACTCCCCTTTGCTGGTATTCTGGCTCTCGGTGTGCCTGTGTGTCCTATCCTCTACTTTCCGACCCCTGGGACAGACCCGTTCCGTTCGCAGTTTATGCTTCGATAAACGCATTCCCGTGCCAATTACTTGACGGGGGCGCTTCCGATTTAATTGATTTTTGTACGCGGAATTTTTGCGTCGCGACTGCGAGACAAGGAGTTCATTTCAGACGAAGGGTGATGATATCCAGATTTCTGAAATATCACATAGGACCGCCAGGCATCGATGTCAATTAACACAGGATACTCGATATAGCTGTAAAAATTTCGATCAAGCCACTCGTCAGAATACAGGAATGAGATACTGTAGATTTTTTAATTCCGGATAAGAGCCCACTCAATTTCTTTTTTTTTTCGGATGAACTAGACCGTTTCATTTATCTCCGTTAGTAAGCAGTGATGTACGTAGCGCGGGCCGCGTTGCGCAGACCCGCCGCAATTAGTTGAATAAATAAAAGTTGGCGGGGAAAGACATAAGCCTGAGTTTCCTCTTGGGATTTTCTCAGAGGCGAAGAGAGAGTAGGTACCAGGGCACTGAGATGGAATGAGGAAAAGTCGGGAGAAAGTTGGCGGGTGTAAGAGGGAGAGATAAGTAGAGCGGGAGAGCGAGAGAATAAGAGTCAGCTCGGGAAATGGGGGTGAGATATTTGCGAGAGTATGGGGTTGGAGAAAAGAGGAAAAGAGAAGTCAGAGAGGGTAGAGCGAAATGGGGTTTCGAGGGAGCCACCACCGGTAGAGGCAGTAGAGAAGCTGTAGTAGTAGTATGGAAGTGGTAGAAGCTGGAGTATCTGTAGTGGGTGGCAGCAGCAGCAGCAGCAGCCTCGGTTGGGAGACCAGGAAGGAGACTGAAATGAGGAAACACGAGGAAAAACGGGAGTGTCGATACCAATCGTGACTGCGGCTCTTGAAGGAGCTAGGGGTTGAACATTCAGCAAGTTCCTTTGTTTGGGTCTCACTTAGAGTGGATATATTCACTGGGAGGTACAAGGCCCAATTCTTGTTTTACTCGACACTGTAATACGTGTTAATGAATCTATGGTTGCATAATAATAATAATATGGCTCGACGTCTTTCGTTGGGGTTGTAAAACATTGCTGATGCTAGAAATCCATGTGTGCCGCTTGGATAACGTGTAAATACATACGGAGAATGGGACAACGGTTTTGGAAGTTCGTTGGTAACCTTCTGCTCCCTGCTGGTGAGATCAAGATTTCGTTGAATACCTTATGCTGGACCACAGCATCCCTCAACCGGACAGGGTAGCTCTCTAGGTTGGGTTACTCTGCCGGACATCGTGTGCTGTCCACCCCTTGTATGAGGGATGAAATATCCCTAGAGAGAAAGGGCTCGGTTTCTATTAAAACTTTTCACGGAAATATATCTGCTAGGTATTGAGATACGGGATAAGTTTAGCAGGCGCTGTTCATTTTTTTTAAAACCGGGTGGAAAGCAACCGCTACGAAAGTTTTCTTAGCGCGCGCTCGATATCATTTTCTCTCATCAAGAGGAGGGGAGTCATCCAAATTATTAACGAGGGGTTGACATAGAGGCGGTAATTGTGCTTCCGTGCTTCGCTGGAATTTCATGATATTTCGTAAAGTCGATCCCCCTCTACCATCTTATCGGATCTGGTTGTGTCAAAAACAGGAAACCTCAGGCACCAGTCCGTTGCCGTTCAAGGAAGCAAACGACAAGGCAAGTTTCCATTTACGCGAAGTCCACTACCAGCTGTCCATTGAAAGCGCCGGAGAGAAAGTAAAGCAAAAAGAAGGATACGATTCAAGGAATTACAGATACTTTCGAAAAATCATGGCCCGTATTAATTTCAGGGATTTCTACCGACTTTGGAACGACGCAAAAAATTGCCGGGAAAAAAATTGTGTTATACATCAGTATACAGGTTATGCCTATCGCGTAGCCAGTAGCGGGATACATCGCGTAGGTAGCCCGTAAGGGGAGAGCAGACCCTTGGGGTCCGAGCGAGGTCAAAAAATAGGGGAGAAATCGGGATGCTGTGGTATCTCCACGCACTAAATCATGACGCAGCCCCTTGTGCATTTGGCAGAGAGGGGATGTTTTCCAAGGTGGATTATCGTTCGGATGATTCTGCATCGAGAGATTAATCTCCAAGGCGCCAGGCCACTTCTACGTACTATACACCGGTCCATGTAGGTGATGTACCTGTTAGTAGGTATCCATAGTCGATATGAGCTAACTATTAGTATCACAGCTACCTTAACAAGACTTAACAAAACTAATTTTCTAATCCCGTTAAAGAGTTAGATGACCTCAAGGTCTACTATGAAATTAACGTAAAGTCATTGTTATCTGTTCTAATCAATATCAAAAGACTGATCAAGAGACTATAACGTCCACTACATATATATATATTCTATGAATAAACGAATCCGTAAAGTAAGAATGGTACTTTTACCTATACCATCCCCTTCCGAGAAAATCCAATTTAGAAAAGGAACGATGCTCGAGAATAAGATGCATTTCTAGTTCCTTTTTCCCAGCTTCCGCAGGATACGAGTGGGCGGTTACGAGACTTCTACGTGGGTGCTTCCTTGAAACTTCCCTCGCCTTGTGGAAGCTTCCTTAATTGTCTCGATTCTCTGAGTACCTGGTGCTGGGAGCTGACTGACTAGCAGGTACAGTATTCAGTGCGGTTAATAATGCAGCCAATAATGCATCCCGATCTGTCGTACCACGGGCACATTGCTAAATCCAAGAGCAAAACGTCCGTAATTACATCTTCATTAAAATGACGGTGAGGCTCGTGGATGCATATAGGAGGATAGAGCCATACTCGTATGTACCTAAATATACGTATGTACTTGGTACGGGATGTACTCTAGTCCAGCTATAGCTACACCTATCTAGCCAACCTACCTATATCATGGTTTAGCCATCGTACGTTACTGGGCGTATGAGTGGCTCGCGTGAGAGCAACAGAGCAGATATAGGGAGGTTCCCATATAGCTGCTTTACCTATGTATATATATGTATATGTATATGCATATAACTATATCTATACGAATGGATACGGGATAGACGGAGGGATCGATTCGTCGCGCCGCGGGCCGATGCTACTCGCCCTTTCCAACTGAAACTACGTAGGGACCAGTTACAGTTTGGCGCCGAGTATTCGAAACCCTTTAACCTTTGCTCTTTTCACTGCGGCAAGTTTCTTATTAATTTTCAAAGGCAAATTGTTTTTCTTTCTTAGTATGTAATTTTACATAAGGTTGGTTAGCGATACTGTTTTTGGAAAGTGTTACAAAAAATTTCATACTTCAATAGATTTAAGACACTGCAAGGTCGAAGGTTTTCCCAGTGAGCAGATGGCAGGGGCGGGTCGAATCCCTAGCAATTTCCCGGATCCGGGTTCGCTGCGGCTAGCTATGGGGGCTATCGATGTAACCTCACCCTTTAGGGGGCCCGTTTCATCCTGCCCGTCATCCCACACCTTCATAACGTAGCAGCGAACTCGTTCAAAACTTCGTGAGTCCCATGTTCCAGGGACTTTCGAACTATCCTGCAACCAGCTACCCTTACCCATTCTGTCAGTCCACCTTACTCCACAGATGGAAAAGCTGGCTGAGAGTCTAGCAAGGTAGAAACTGAAGTCCGTTGCTAACTGGAATAGTACGTTGGTACATAGAAATTTTTTGCTCATACAGAGACACGAGAATTGCTGGAGGGTCCTTGGTATGATATAAGGATACAAGATACATTGTCGTAGGCAGACCAACTAGAAACCAGCTTCCTGTCGAGTGGTCGCCCGAGGGACGATAAGCTCAAAGCGATAACATTGAGAGCGACCATACAGCGAGCCACTTGTTGTTCCCGGTACGCGTGGTTTTTAAAGGTCTGCGTGGAACATTTTGTGGGTTAATACGAATACGTGTACACGGATTGTGCTAGGTAGCCAGATATAATAATAGTTATAGGTATATAAATACCCCTATTCTATAGTTTGGCATACATAGCTAGTAAGTGACTAGGTATGGCTGGTTTGTAACTTTAAGTGGAACCTTCTACCCCTAATCAGAACCACCCTTTACGACCTTCGGATTACGTTCTCCAGAAAATCTGGCTGTGCTCGTTCACAATTCAACGATCGGGGAAATCTTCTGCGGCTGATTCAGGGAACTGGCTGTCTCTCTATAAGTAGGACCAGGAAAAGGTCTTAAGAGACAGGGAAGCGGGAAAGCGAAGTAAAACGGGTGAGCAATCACATTACCAGGGGAATTCCCTAACCCTATTTCGATATCCCCTGTCGCCTTGTCGGTCCGACCATCCGTCTGTCTGTCTGTCTGTCTATCTGCCTGACCTAACCCTCTTCGATCCGCGGCTTCAATTCGCGGTGCTAAGAAAGAGCCTAACCTTCCGAGTCGTTGGATTATCAATCAGGAAGATATTCCTTTTTTCGTTTCTTTTTTTGTTACTCGTCATTTTCTTTCTAGATGCTTGAACATGGAGCCTTCTTCGAGGGTTACTTTTACTGGGGGGTTATTTTCTCGTCTAGGTTTTATTATACTTGTCGTTTTGAGATATGGGAGAATTCTGAAGTGTATCATTTGAGATGAGATCTTCAGGCTTATATCGATGACTTTAGCACCAACTGATTCCTGCCAGTCCTTCAGAATATTATAGTAAATATTTTATTTATTTATTGTAATACCATTTTTTTGAACCACCCGTTACAATGTCTTGGCTTCGCCATTATTATCTGATATCTGTAGCACAGAGGAGGATCATCAATACAATCGTTGAGATGTCAAGGGATAATACTGGGATTTGGATGAATGAGGAGAATCATAGTTAGAAAAATTTTTTTTAGCTTCTTCGAAATATAAATTTCTCGATATTCCGCACAGCGAATTGGCAGGGTTATCAATATCGCCAGTGGCGATTGTCAGCCACTTGTGGTCTACCATGAGTCCTTGTCACCCTCGTAGAAAGGAACCCGCTTTGAGGGAGGATTCGAAGTCAATCGCAGAATAGGATATTGGGGGAGCCCTTGGGGTTTCAACCCTTACCCAATAACACAGTCTTGGTCAGAAAGTCCCAACTGATTTGAACAGAAGAATTCGTTGGCTGGCTAGATTCGAATATCTTTAGAAATTAAAATAACTGTTTTGTTCTTTCGCGAGTTTCGTATCCAGGTGTATTTTATGATCTTTAAGGAGTCAGCATGAAATCTTAATGTAAAAGTTAAGTGTTTATCCAAATTGCCAATTTTTTCGCATATACGTATGTTAATATTTAAATAAATATCCACTCAACAAGATCTATACGTGTTACATATTAAAGTTTTAGGATCGGCATTAATATGATTTCTATGATAATTAGATTATTGAATGGTGACCTGAATTTCATCGCGTGCTGCCAAATATTAAGACTGACCATAATCATTGATGTGCATCGGACGTGTGTCGTTCCCCGTACCTAGATTTTAGCACGAGGTTTCACGATCGTTAAACTACTTCCTCCCGTGACACACTGACAAATCCATTCGCCACGAACGAATTAGCATCGCGTGGTTCGTATCGGCAATCACGTGAAATCGTTAAAGCGTTAGCCTGCCGCCTCTGACCGCCTTTATCAGAATCTCGTTACCCGTCAGAGTTAGGTTAGGTTAGGTTAGTTACCGTAATCTTCTGCTCGTTCCTATGCCTGGATGATCCGACGGTAGCATCCCGTAAGCAAAACGTAATTAATTCGTCACCCTTACCTAACATCTCCCGGTTCCTCAAGATATAATCTACAAGGGTTGTTTTCAAGGACTATACGAAGTATTTCACGTAATCGGCAAGTCGATAAAAGTCATTTCGATTGAAAAGACGGAGCTCTCGTTAAACGAATGACTTTCGATTCACCCAGTAGAATTCGTTTGATGATTGGGGAGGTAGGAGAGGACGGGCGACGAAAGTCACCGATTTGAGTTCCTAGGTAATCTAATAGTCAGCGTCACTGACAGAAAAAGATAGAGCGATGAAGTGTGACGGCGGCAGCTAGTATAGAGGTGCATGGGTGAGTTAGGGGTGAGAGCTGACAGGGTGGCAAAGTCGAGGGTGATATTGGAGGGTGAGTCGAAGAAGGGTGACGTTGGGGGATGGTAAAGAGGAAGAGGGCGAGATTGCAGGCGACTCTAGGAAGGCTGCCGTAATGAAATCAAGGGTGTAATGGCCCCGTCAGAGCGCAAACCCTCCCCCCGACCTATTCGCTACGACTACCCCGGCGCTTCCTGTACTGCTGTAGCTTTGACGCACCGTAAAACCATTACACTTTAAGGTCGCGCAGTGTCAGTGGGTGGGGGTAGGAGTTGGTACGTAGGTGCGCAGATATGTCGGCTGTATAGAAGGGAAGCGAACTTAAACTTTTGGTCGCACATTACTCCCAGCAGTTCTTAAAGGAGCTCTTCCTTCACCTAGCTATCTCTTGGGCCAACCAGATCCCGCAGGATACGCTCTTTCGCCTCATCGGAAACGGGACGCTAGAAGCTGAACGGTGCTCTGTCGGAGATCAAAGATCAGGTAGAAGCAAGGATCGAACCTCGAACTTCCTGGTTACTCCTTCCTGTTCTCAGAGAAGTTCCTGATTATAGAGGGTTGTCCCAGGGGAGTACGTTGTCTCTCTGCTACCGATCGGAAAGACTCTCCTGATACTGGATAGCTAGGGTATATTCTTGTGTTTGCGCGAGAAATCTTTTAAGAGAGACAAAGACAGAAAGAATTTTACGGTGTCACTATCGTTCTCTCTCTCTCTCTCTCTCTGTGTCCTTCTTTCTTTATTTCAGGAAAAGTTGACGAAAATAGAACGCCCGTTCCTTTTTCCGTGAAAAGTTGACGCAGTTTTCTTTCGCAAAGTCGTTTGCACATCCGTGGATCAATTGAAGTGACGTTAAAACTTTTATTCGTTTCCGGTAAATGTCACCGGCAATGGTATCCGGTATCCAGTGGATCTGCGTTAATCTTTTGGGTAATAAAATTGAGGAAAAAGAAGGAAAGTAGGAAGAAGTAGCCCATTTCAAGATAGTAACTGATACCGATTCGATGGACCGTATGTGTGTCCAATGTGCGAGTGGCAATATAGACACATACGTGAATATATGTATCAAAAGCTGTACGTACCCTGATCAGGGCAGAGATCGTCCTCTACCCATTGATTACGAGACCAGTCTGTGAGAGCATCTCCATTTCTCCAGAGCACTCAAATATTCTCTCTTGCACTCGCACTGGTTATCTCGAGCTCTCCATTCGTCCAGTCCTCTCGCAGTCTCCTCCAGCCCCCCCCTCCCCCCCAGTCACTCTGGTACTCTTGCCTTTTCATCTTCTCTCTTTCTCTCTATCTCTTTTCCCGTTTCATATTTCTCTCTTCCTCTCACTCTCCATCTCACCTCCTCCCCTTCCTCCTCCTATCTTGCTGACGGTTCTCTCACGGGGAGTTTTACACACCATGGGTTTCGTGCTGGCTCTCATCCAGTGGCGAACTACGATTCCTTTCTCTCCTTGTCTCTCTTGCTATCCTCTCTCTCTCCCCCCCCTCTCTCTCTCTCTCTCTTTCTCTCTCCCACTCTCACTCCCTCTCGAATACGAGGAAGTTTTACACACCACAGTCCCATGCCGACTCGTATCCAGAGACGGGAACATTGGATGCGTTGGCTGAGCCCTTTTCGCATGCTCGTAGCCCCGATATCCCATGCATTTGGTAGTCTCCCGTTTCGCTGCCAGTATTCTCTCTCTACCCCCTCCCTCCCTCCCCCCGTCTCTCTCTCTCTCTCTCTCTCTCTCTCTCTCTCTCTCTCTCTCTTTCTCTCTCGCTCCAGACTCTCGCCAGTCTGGCTGGCTTCTACTTGATAGCTCTGTCCTACTTCCTCTCACTTGCTGGCTAGCTCCCCGACTGGTTCTCTTACTCTCTCTAACCCGCAGTACTCAATGCTCCCTCTCCGTTACTCGTACACGCACATTGTATATCTATAGGGTAGTCTCTCTCACAGCATCCCATTCCACTCGCCATGAGTCTCCGTCTCCGTCAAACTCACAGCTGCACCGTCCTCCATCCTCTTTCTACGCACAAGTGGTTCCGACTCGGTCCGGCAGCGGTGTCGTATTTCGCGTAATAGGCCGCCGTCTATAGTTCACTGTGGATGCCAGGGTTCGCGTCCTCTCTTTTCAATTCTATACGGTCCAGCCTCCTCTTTTCCTCCGAATGACCTTCCTGTTTGTCCTATCTCTCTTACTTCTCTCGTAGCACCGCGTACTCTCGGGAGGGTCAGGCGTCTCTCTTTTCGGTGTGCCTGGCATTTTTCGCCAATTAGAAGGACGAGATAAAAGGAGTGAGCCAGAGTGAGAGTGAAATAAAAAAAAAGAATGCGAAAACTGAAAATATCACGTTACCCAGAAACTGGTATATTTCCTTGAAACTCCTCGCGACTGCCAGGCACCGGACAAAAATCGATGGAGATGGCGTCGATGTTAATGGCTCGCAACAGGTTGAGCGTCTGGGGGACGCGGAACGTCCGTCCACCGGCCGGAAGGAGGATTCGAGAGTGTTAATTTATTTCCCTCCAGCGCGGTGCTGACAAAGTCGATTACGTTTCGCGCCAACGGTCGAGAAACGAGAAGCAACCGTGCTTAATCGTTGTTCTCATTCGATCTAGTATCACGGAGTCGTTGTTATATAGCACGTTGCTATAAGGCACTAGGGAATATGGTGATCTTGCGGTTGCCGTAGCGGCTATTACCGTGGATACGTTTCGGATTTCGGGTTCAACTTTCCGGAAAGCGTTCGGTCTACTTCCCCGATAATTTCGGCTCAACCTTTTATTCCAGGGATTGGATTGGTCGTACGTGGAGCGGTGCTATGGCGAAAAAGGATGGGATACTGGAAAACGTGGTAGCAACGGTGGTAACGGGGATTGGATACGGGAGATCGAGTAAGACAGAGAGAGAGAGAGAGAGAGAGAGAGAGAGAAGGGAAAGAGAGCAAGAGGAAAGGACGTAGCAGAGTCGAAGGATCAAGAGGACGAGTAGAGAACCTAGGTAGAAAGGCACTATAGAAAGGAACCCGAGGATGGGAGTGGTGTGGAAGGACGAGGGAAAGCCAGGAGTGAGCGAGCGAGCGAATCTACTAGTATAAAGTAAGGCGAGGACGTATAGTGGAGTGCGGCGTATGTTGAATAAGGTTAGAGAAGGTTGGAAAAGGTTGAAGGTCGAATACGACGAGGTAAGGGAGCGTGGGACGTAGTATAGCAGCGTTACGGCTCCCCGAAATCCAAATCCTCAAGGGATTCTCCGGCGTATTTTCCGACCCAGGGAAATCCTGTTAACTTATTAATAACTGGTCCGTCGCTCGTACGGGAGGCTGCACTCACGGGACTAGTGCAACATTTTTCCGGTGGGATTAATAGATGAGGGCTGGATGCTCAACCGAAGGAGGAAGAGGATTGCCGACGCTCCTTTATTCTTTTATCTTTTTTCCTCTCCCTCTCTCCTCCTCGTACTTATCCTCTTCCTCCTCCTACCACTTATTTTGCCTTGCCTTCCTATATACGATTCTCCACTTATTTTTTTTCCATTTGCTCACTTTCTTTTTCTTTTCGTCTCGCCCTCTCGAACCGCCGTGTATTAATCTCCGTCCGGGACAAGATCTCCTGGCGTTTTTCGGTAAATAGAGAAAACAAATGAAAAGACCATCCACGGAATATCGAATCGAGGTCGCAGCTAGTGTGAACCGGCGCTACCGCTAGAAGTTTGCGTTAATATCCACAGTGGCGCTACCACTGCCATAGCGGGTTAACCTTTGCCAGCTAATTATTTCTCTTAATTAAACTGAAAGCCAATGCAGCCAGTAGACCCTGACCTTAGTGGATATGAGAATCTCCAAATAGATTATCTCCTATACCGAAGAGGAACACAATTTATACTTCTTTTGCTGATCTTTAAATTTCCCTTTCACCACCCTATTGTAATTCTACGGAAGACTCAAGTAGCTCTCACGCTAATTCGGCCTCGTCTCTAGCTAAGAGAAAATCCTAAGAAACGAATCGAAGCACATCGCCATTCATTTCAGGGCTGACTTTTTCCTGCTTTTCCAAGCCAACTGTACCGTCGCGACGCCCTCACTTTTTTCCGCCCTTTTCGATGGTACTCCGGCTCCGAAATCACCCGCCGCTGCCAATGGGAGGCGAGTATGAAAAAAGAGGGAAGAAAAACGGCGGAACGAGGGAGAGGAGCGTACGAAAGGCGGACAAAAAAACGAGAGCTCCAATAAGCGCCAGAATCGATCGTCGCTTATAATCGTTACGTGCATGCGTGAATGTGCGAGCGTGAGTCGAGGGCAAAAGCCGCGGGCACTAATTATCACATGCACCAACCCGTCATTTCGCGTACTACGCGCTTACTTGCGTAAATCTTTAATCATATGTTGGAACAGGGGTTAGACCAATGCCGTGCACGATTTTATATCTGCCTATACCAACCTACCCTACTTGTTTTACATGTGCCTGTACGCGCAGGTTTACATATATGTATATATACATATATATATACACACGGAAGAACCTGACTATGTATTATTTGTCCTTTTTGATTACGTCCTCTCTATGTGCTCTCTCTCTCTCTCTCTCTCTCTCTCTCTCTCTCTCTCTCTCTCTCTCTCCCCCCCTCTCGCATGTGCTTCCTCCCCGTTTATCGCTATCGTTCTTCCTTTTTTACATTATTTTTCATTTTGTCAACGAGGACTTCGTCGAAATGCAGTAGTCGTCGATGAAATTTCAAACGTCTGGTTTCGCGTGAATTTCTCTCTTTTTATAATTCTCCTCTCTCTTACACTCTCGAGCGTCGTAACGCCGTGCGCATTACCAGTCAGCTGTCTCTCGACGGCTGCCAGCTCATTAGCAAGTGATTAATTAAAAATTCGTTTGTTTTCGTGTGCCACGGGTAGAGAGGAACTTACTCGGTGGGGCCTTTTGGACTGGATGGATGGATGGATGGACGCCTGAGTTAGGACTGGGCGTTGGATGTCGAGGTACCATTCGTTGTAATGCAATGTTCGTCTGATTGCCTCGAGGAAAAAAATTCAAGAGACAAAAGTAATAAGTATTGGATGTAAACTCTTGGGTTGAGGTGATAAGTAAATACTTTAAGAGATTAATGAAATTTGTGTAATTATCGCGGACGGTTTTATTATAACCGTCTGTAATTAAAAATAATTTTAAGCTGCCTAATAACCCTACTGCTTCCCTATAATTTTTAGGAATGCTAAACGTTATCACATATCATTGAAGGAGTGCCCACGCAACTTGAATATCTTTAAAAGTAAAAAAGCAAACATGAATCTGACAGATATCAGATAGAAAATCAGGTATCTGAAAACGAAGCATATATGTATGTACATACAGAAATATAGATATACACACGGTTGGATTACATAGCCATGCTATATGAATAACTAATGACTAAGGTTACGTAAATCCCATAGTCATTGTACATTGAATGACCAGGAACTTGTGGCGAAAGGAAGTGTCAAGGCTCGAAAGGAAGTCTTCTGTCCCTACGAAGGGTTGTCTATAACGGGGATGACGTATATACGGGTGCGAAGGACGTAGATCGCTGATGATAAAAGGTGTAAGGTAGAACAAAGCTGCGCCTGGCGTCCCTAATGACTGCGGATCCGCCGTAGCTCCTGTCCGCGATGATTCTAATCGATATCCTGGCCTCTCCCACTTTTCCACCCTTTTTCTGGCTGGCTTTCTTCGATTAACTTTTTCGCACTCCTTTTACACAATGCTTAGAAGATATCGAAAAAGGAAAGGTAGCGCACGTGGGTAATTACCTATCTGCCTTCATATCCATTGCATATAACTACCGTCGGCAGCCACAGTCTCCTCCCTCCTTCCCCCTCCTCCACCACCGCCAGTGCTACCAGTACTCCTACTCCTCTTCTTCAACTCGCCTCACCACCTCTTGGTGGCTCTTCTCTCCTCTTGCGGGGAGGTTATGGTTATCGCCTCTTCACAAGCTCGTAAGCAGCCCACAGGCTCTCGCCTCTCGCCGAACCACTTTGCGGGCTTTGCTATACATACTTTCGCAACACATTGATCGACACTCTGGTGGTTTTTCGCGGCTCGGGACAGCCTGGATTATTATTTTTAGTTGAGTATATTGGGCGCCATTCACGAGCATCCATTTATTGGCAGCCCTTATTCTCATCCTGCTTAACCTATTATCCTTGCCGCGATCGGTATACCGATATGGGGTTCGGATCACTTTCGTTCTTTCCTTCCTTCCGGTATATTACCACAGGGTACCAATATAGGACTTAATGGAGTCTGTGCAAAGACTCTTGGCCAATGGCATTTGATATCTTTGGATTATCTTTTTGCTAAGACCTTGAAGGATGCGGATGGTGGAAAGTATACATCTTAGACGTACAAACGAGTTGACGAGCATAGACTGTTATGTAGGGTGTAAGTTTGGCTTTGCTTTAATGGTTAGGGCCAAGTATAAGGAACGTGTCGCGGTTAGAGTCTTGTAATCAGGAGAATTGACATTCGTCGGCCGCGTCGTGGTCGAAGCATGGTCGATGGTACCGCGTGACGTCAAACTCGCATTTCATTGGGTTACTAGAAGGAACTAGCTTATTTCATGGTTAGGGAGCTTCCACGGGTAGAAGTGTCGAGGGCATCCCTCGTTTCCACGCTAATGCGAATACGGGAGGGTTCCAATGGTTCGCCCCTGTCGCCTAACACGGATAGAGAGACTCTGACAGGTCTCGGCGATCGTTATACGCAGATAAAACCAGTTTCCAGGATTTTCATGGCGCATCGAGAGATCGTCTTGCAGTTGTGTGTGTGTATATATATATATACATATACAAATATGTATATATTTATATACACTATATATACCTAGGATGCACGTTACGCACACCTTTAAAACTAGAGGGAGACCGGCACCGCGTATATCTGATAATTGCCAATTGCATTGTTAGCGACGCTTCGTCCATGTTCTACCATAGTGGAACTTTGATCGAGGATGGAATAACCATTCATCACACTCAGCGATGGGACTTCTTGATGGATCAGCCGCGTACAAAGAGCGTCCGGTCGCGCGACCCAAATTAAATTTAATGGGGTGAATTAGTATCGGTGAACCGGTCCGGGTCTGACACACTGAAAACTCTGGAACAATTGGATAACGGAACGTGTTACGTTTATGTATACTGTATAGACAGTGTATAGGGTTATTAAAAATTAACGTACTACACGAAGTTCGAGTGTCTAATTCACTTGCGTAGCGTAACCTCCTTCAGGTGCTACGTTACTTTTGAATAGCCTTGTATAGACAGTGTTAGACTATGCGTAGGCCTGTATTTCATATAGACTGAAGGGATAAGGAAAGGGAGATAGAAAATGTCCCAAGAATGTTATTAGGTTCTGTAATAGCCAGTCATCGAAAATCGGTGAACGTCTCTCACAAGAGCCACCCTCTGGTATATAGAGAGACTCGTACAGTGCCAACCCACCTCCCCTACAACTTTGGTAATGTTGAGAAGGGAGGAATATACGGGATGAGATGTCGGGCTCTGCTCGGATACGCCAAACGCTATAGTGGCAGGAGTCGAGGACTTCAGCTACCCCTTGGGGCTTACAGCTGTCGCGTACCCAACACCTTCACCCCAATGCGTGAACAACCCCCGTGCGTTGCTTTCATGCATGTGTGCATGTACATGCGAAAAATCCGGAACGGTCCTCGACTACCACTTGCTGTATATGTATTGCACAGTCTGCTATCCCACGTAGATGGTATATCTGTATGAGTGTATATAAGGGTGGACAGACGGAATGGTTTGGGGGTAGGATAGGGGACGCACCGAGTAAATTTGCGGATACGTATTAATTCGTAATCGCGGTAGGTGCTATGTGGCTGACAGCAGAACTGATCTTTTACGTATAGGTGCTATACTAGATGACAATCAGGGTAGAAAATATATGGGCGTTGATTAATAGAAACGAAAATGCCTTTGCTGATCAATTAATCAGAATAATAGTATATATTTATGAATATAATATTACATTTTTAATATATATATATATAATAATAATAGCTTATACATATATGTTTAGCTTCCACCGTTAGTGTATGTTGGTCCAGAATTTACTGTGGAAGTTTTCAGATATTGCCAGTTGCCAGGAAAATATTTTTGGCATCCGTGGAAAAGATTGTAGAGGATCATAAGGCTAACGGCAGGTTTCTTCATAACAGTCAGAGGAAATAGACAGGAGATTATACATAGGTATCCAGTGCCGATTTTCGAAAGTGGTAAAAGAGGGAGGTTGCTGAGCGCGTGCACCGGGGGACTAACCGACTCCGCGGAAGTACGAGTTTAGTGAAATGAATAATGCATGGGTTCCCGTTTAAAATACATGAGTCCCGGCGCCAGGTTAGGTCATAAGCGAGAACTTACTCTTAAGGTCGTGACGATATGCACACTTCTACTATCTACTGTCTGCTTCCGTATCAAGATATTAAAGATACTTATAAATATTGATTTTGAAAGTAGGAGCGACGGTTTGTTAATTGGAATTAAAATTTTTTAAATATCAGGTGTCTGATTAATTTTGATTGAAAATATCTATAAGCGAATTTAAATTTTCATAGAAATATTAGACATATTTATTCATGTCATCTTATTATATTATAAGGTAGCTCAGTTGGTACTAGTTTAGGGGCTGAATTTTGTGTGGAGGTGCTCGAAGATCTATCTATCGTTTCAGCAGGGACAGCCTGCTCCATCAATCCATTCCAGGAGAAGACAAGGGCGGTTTCATGCTAGGCAGTGTACCGAGGGTGGGGTGGGTGCTGGCTGCCGGGTCGAACGGCGCTTAGGGGGTGGCAAAGAAGCGAGAGGGTTTGTAATAGGGGCTGCTATAGCGCTACGGGATTATTGAGTGCGGAGGGCGGGTTCAGGCAGGCTGAAAAGTCCCAGGACCCGGGCGCCCGTTCGCCACCGCAAGGTTTATGATCCCGAAGAGCGCGAGTGGAGAGTGGGAGATGGGGTGGGGGGGGGGCAGCCCTTAGTGAAAGAGAGAGAGAGAGAGAGAGAGAGAGAGGGAGGGAGAGGGAAAACGTAAGAACGAACCAGACTAAACTTACTAGGGTGCAGAGGGCACCAGCATTGAGGGGATGAACAGCCGGAGAGAGACAGGACCAAATAAGGCTGGGGATACTGAAAAGGTCAAATTCTTTAAATGTCTTTACGTAGACGTTTTCATAAAATTTTTGCCTAGGAGACTTTTACTTTTGATTCTTGATATGTTTTTTCATACAAGTAGGTATAGGGTGGTTGGTGCAAGAGGTGCGTGAGTGACATAATATTTATTGGGGAATAATTAGTTTTGTTTTAAATGGTTTAAATCTAATACATGTAAATAATATATATAATACCTACATCATATGTATACCTGCCAAGGAACGTTGTCATAGTAATGAGCGACGGGCAAGGTTTACGAGACTGATTATTTTTTCTGAAAGATTCTATATATAGATACGTGGGACTCTTTGCCGGCGAACCGTGTCTAACGAGGGTGAACGATACATCTTTTTTTTAATCGGAAGGTCCTCCGATTGCGAGATGACGCAGACCCAGGATTCAGGTAGCAAATGACGCCCGGAGAATTTATCCAGGAACGCTCCAGAAATTCTGCCATGAATCAAAATTAAAGTCGCTTTAGCGTAAATTTTCAACCCCAAGTTCTCGGCCTCAATACCCCCTCGACTCTCCCGCTATGCTCTAAGCAAGGCAATTAGTCATCCGCGCCCCGATGATAAAACAAAATTTAGCATCTCTACCCGCACTTATACATATCTACCCCTGATGTCCGTGAGTCTTTACAGCAACCCCATGTGTTGATTTCTCTTAGCTGATCCACCCGTAAACTATTTTGAAGAGAAGGCTTGTTATCTGCTAATACAAAACTATCCTCTAGAAGCTTCCTATCGTTATATAAAACAGTCCTTTAACAGGGTAATATGGATTTTCCCCAAACAAAATCAACCCTCCCCTAATAGACAAATAATTGCCTATCGCAGAGCAACAAGCCCCAGCGACGTAGAATATTGCCAACGTGTGTGAGTAAGATCCGTCGTAGGCGGTCATCATGAGGGTTGCGTCCCATAGAGTTAAATACCGAGGAGCGATTAGAAGAGGGTTGAATTCCTGGCTGCTAGCCGATGGGGTAACAACAGTATGCGGAATGGGAGGAAGCTAGAAGCGGAAATGGAGTGGTGGGTGGGTGGGGAGAAGGGGGTGCGGCCGACGAGTATCATTCCACTTTCCTTCCTTTAGCTGGGGGTAGAGTTGTAGGATTTGCGAGACGCCATAGCGAAAATACGCGCAATTGAACTTTTCAACCCCTCAGCCCCTAAAGCCCGCGTTCCATTTAGGTCGTACTCACTCGAACTCCCAGGGAGCCTCGCATCCATCCCTCTGGTTCGCTCCTGCGAGTCCTTCGCTCTTTTGTCACGGCACCCTTATTCGCGCTGTCCCACTCTATTTGCCACCCCCTGTCGTTCCATCATCCCTCAAAGCCTCTGCCGAGTCTCCAAAGGGAGGAGGAATCGAGACGAGAAGGTAGCAGCCTGTGAACTGTAGGCAGCGGGACCTCTGGAGACGAAATAGCCGCCTATACGGTTCCGGGGCACACGGGTTTTCGAATTGTTGGGATTTGCAGAAGCTGGCAAATATGCGCCCGATAAGGGTGGTTTTGTGCCACACGACTCGGTCCGATCCTCGGGCTCATCCCCCTGCACAAGTAGAATTCACTGGAGATCGTGGCTACGATACTATTCAAGGTTCGAGTGAGTGCGGGTGGGAAAAGCGGGATCGGATGGGTATTTGGTATGTCCTTGGAGGGTTGCATTTAGGGGAGGGTTACGATTCTACCAAGAGGTTATAGCTACCATGCTGATTGTAAGAGAAGTTAAAGGTAAACGTAAAGTACGAGTAAAAAATCTTGATTCTTGGAAATGGTTTTAAGATGGAGGACTTTAAGGTGTTTATCGCCCTCTTACACCCCTTTGTCCATTAACCCCCACGACCTTATACGTCCCTGGTACGAAAATGCGTGCGACACCTGCCCGCTTTTCTGCCAACGTCACTTCATGTTATTTACCCAGCTATACTCTTGCCATATATATCTATCTTTCTTGTCCTCCCTAGAATCGACAGTTTTCTCTATGTTCGTGCCCTTCCGGTTCACGAGGAAATATTTGCAACCCCCATATGCTTGAGGGTCCCGTAGCAATTTTCTCCCTCTCGCACAGTGAAGAACTCTCTTTCCCGAACGCCTTGGAATTATTTAGTTCCCAAGAGCGATCGATCCTCGCAAAAGGTCCCCGAAAAACGGAGAGTCAACATTATCAAGGTGCGCCACGAGAGAGCAGCCTATTTAGATTTACCTCCATCTTTTACCGCGAGACACAGCCTCGATAACGACATTAAAGAATTTCTTTAATAAAAACTAAAGAAATATAGACTCTAATTTATTGCGAAAAATTGCAGCATTAAATTTGCATTTGAATTCATCATAATTTCAAATAGTACGAAGATAGCTGAAACGCATGATTTCTATGACTATTGAATACGAAAATGATCATCGAGTTAATAGTGTCATCATTAACGTTCCCCATATGCATGTATTCATGCAGTAACGTAGGCCAGTGCACTGGCATCGCAGAGCCGATGCATGACCGTGCAATTAAATTAGCCACTCGCGCGCACCCCTGGGAGATTTTAAGTAGCCCTACGTCGTGTGGAAGGTAAATATTATCCGAATTGCTCGCATCGTGTCCCCTGTACTTTGGCGTTATGTAGTATCGACTACATAGGTTTTCACGCATGGTGAAGTATATATACGTATACACACTATAAATATGTGCACGGATCCCCAGGCTCCCACAATAATCTGCCAGGTTAACAAAACAGTGGGCGAGGTTATTAGTGCCGTATTTCGCAGCGGCGAATGTGCCTAGTAGGTATAGGGGGTGTCAAAGGGGGGTTACGTGTACGGGGCTTTGTTTTCTTAGGGGGTTGCCGGAAACTGGCCTAGTGTCTGTGTCACCTCTACCGTGTGATTTCTTGTTTGTTCGGAGATCCGCCAGATTTCCTACCCTTATCCTGGTACCGATGAGCGTAGCCAAGCCAAATCTCCGGAATCGTAAAATCGATCTGTCCTCATCCCTCTACGCCATCTTGCCAATTTCCGGTCGATCGATATTACGAATTCACTTTATTTGCAAGCGGAATCGCGATGGCGGTCAATGTATCGCGTTGGCTAATCACGCGCTGAACGTTCGCCAAAAGGATTTTCGTAGTAGTAAATACTTAATAAGACGTCTTTCTAAGTGGAAAAAGGTCCTGCGTATCAAACGTGTAATTCAATTTATTTTCCTTGGTCCTACTGGAGAAAAACGTTAAGATATGAAAAAAACAAGTCCAGTCTGGGAGTCCAGTCCGTAACGGAACTGGCTCCGGATTTATTCCATCCTCCGAGAAAATTAGGAACGTATCCCGGCGCTGGGGGGTAGTTTGGACCAAGTACAAGTATAGCTATAGGAGATATAGGGTGAGAGTCCAGAGAGTCCAGGAGATAGAGTCGAAGGTCGTATCTGACAGCCCTTTCTCACGCGATGAGTACTATCCCTCTGGATCAAACCAGAATTAAATAGCAACCCCTTTTCGATCTCGGAAGATTCATCCCCTAAGAGGGCCGCTGCTTCTCCCGCGGGGTCCTGGCCCGAGCTTGACCGTTGTCCAGTTCTCAGCGTTCAGCATCTCTACCAACCCCGTGAGAATGAGTCCGGCTTCGTAGGAACTGGTCCAGAGAGCGCGAATCTACGAGATAAACAAGTGGGGGTAAATTCGTCGAGTACAAGAAGAAGGGAATGAACGTTTTTCGTTTCAGTTTGGAAAGGAAGTGTTCGACACTGTTAACTATCCTCTCGAAGCTATTCTCTATACGTTCTTGTATTCTTTAAACTTTGTGTTTATTTTTTTCTTTGAATTTTCTGTTATCCAAAAACGTTATCGAACTGCGCGAGATAGTGTACGCGCAAGGATCGTACATTTTTGTCGTACCGTTTTTCGAAAAAGTCACGTGCGCGAGTGACGGTGTAACGTGACGCTTTATCGAAATTCCTTTCGAAAGTGTCGGAAGCGCTCGTTACTTTTTCAAGATTTTTTATTTTATTGTCAAAACAAGATGTGTGATTGTGTGATTTTTATATGAGAATTGCGCTATTGCACGTTACAGTGAAAATTATTGTGACGGATAATAGCGCGAAATTTATATGAATATAAATTGTACTTTGAGCAGAAAAAAGACGCATTTGCGTTTATAAAAATAATTACGTCATTTAATGACACTGCTATGTTGTTGTCATACGTGTAATGTGTAACTCGAGTGTAATATGTCTTGGCAATTTAAAAATTGAAAGCCAAAAATTCTCTTGAATTATTAAAATTTCAACCATACCAATTAATATTTTCTCAGTTAATATTTTTTTGCACAGTAAATTGTTTAACAATTCTATCGCTACTTTGGCTTTTTCAGCCGATTTTCCAAAAAATCCCCGTAACTACAATCTCACCGCACCAATCCATTTAATTAACATGGAATTAACTTGGTGTAGATACCAGTGTATGTATTTGTGCGTATCAAATGGTTGAATTTAATTTTCGTATCTGTGAACAATTTGTTAAACGTTATCAACCGTTTCGGTTTGCTAATTAACGAAATTCTGTTTTTGATATTCACGTGGCGTCACGGAATTATCAAATTCTTAAAAATCATTTTACATACTAATTCCCTTAACTGTGTATCTCACGAAAGGGGGTGCTCGGCTTATACATTTGACGTGCACATCAGCTTTAAAGCACCCCTTACCACTGTAACCCTTTTACTTTAAGCCAATTCGTTAAACTTGAATATATTTTCCGAGTAATCAGTCTTAACTCGATTACACTTTACACGCAGAGTGGCTGCCAGTGCCTGGCGCAGTTTCTTCTTTTTTTTTTGCACGTACATATGCTTATAACGCTTGTGTCGCTTTGATTTTTTCGCATTTTCAGGAAATCCAGAATATCGTCGGAAAAAATTATTCAGCCCTATATTAAAAGCCAGACCGGCATTAATCCAGGAACTGGGGATTGCGACGGGATATAAATCCGAAATTTTTTTTTCAAAACATTCTATCACCGTAGCTTTTTTTCAGGTCATTCAAAATATCAAAGGAGATTACTCGTTGGAAAAATGGAGCAAGGGGGAGAGGACCATCCCCAATCTCATCGGATTACTAATTAAAACTGAATTCTCCCCAATTATCAGCTTCTTAGTCGAACGATCAAGGTCTACCGGTAATACCAAAGAAGGGGTAGTGGTATCGTCGACCAAGATACCCTTCAAAACCTTTTAGAAGGAGATTAAGATCTTATCATCAGTACAACAACCTTTGGCAAAATAATCCACAACGAATAATCCAATCCTACCAACTGTACCATTTACATAATTAAAAAAGAAAAATCCGATTATCGCTAACCCGACCATTTAACATTTCGATATTAGTCACAGGACCAAAAACCCCCCTACGCAAAAATTCTCAAAAAAGGTAAAACTCAAAATCCATATTAAAGAAAAATAGCACTACCTTGCGAGAGGTATAGAAATAAGCGACCGAGAAGAGAGAGGTGAAATACCATAAAAATTATAAAGAGAGAACAAAATCAAGAGCCTTTCCCTATCCTACATTCCCTACCCTATTTTCAGGTCGCAACGAGCTACTGCAAGGCAGTAACCTCGCGCGCAAACACGTACGTTACATACGTAATGCGTGGAGGGACGTAACGTAGGACGTAAAGTGTCGCAGCATTTCAGTGTTTCAGGTTTTAGGTTATCCTAGTAGCTGGGATTGTCGGTTTTGGGAGCCGTGGCTCTCAGCTCCACTCTTCAGCCATCCCGTACAGTTTATCTGCAAGGAACGTGGTCCAGAAGGCTCAGTATAGAGGAAGAAGGAGAAAGAGAGACAGAAAGGAACAGTGAGAAAGTGAGTGAAAGAAGGAAAATACTGTATGTGCGACTGTGCAAGTGTGGCACGAAGAGCCCATTAGAGTTTCGGGTCAGTGTGGATCCCATGTAAGCGATGCGTTGGTGTCCCGCGAGAGGAACCCTAGGAGAAGCTTCACCGAAAGCCAAGAAGCTTTTAATCTGGTGAGGATTGGACCGGCGCCAGGAAGCAGAAGGGAAACTGTTGTAGCACTTGACGACGTGGATAGCAGGGACGAGTCGTGGATCGTTGGATGCCTTTTCAACGTGATTGGTGAGGAGAATGTAATTAGTGACGGGTCTTCCGGACAGCTTCTGCTTGGCTGACATTACTCGTGGGCCGCGTGAGAGGTTCGTAGACCTTGAGATATAAAATACTACTTCCGGATTACGTATACAAGAGTCTAAACCACTTAGGAATTTATGTATCCAGACGCTATTTTTTTATTTTTATAAAATTTTTTTTTCATGTGCATTACTCGTTTAGTTTAAGCATAGCAATTGCTATGGATTTCTGTACAGTTTATCACGTGATAACTCGTTACGGCTACGACCATATCTTTTGGTCTCACTTCTGGCAAATCTCTTTAATGTGAGCTCGAATTTTCGCGTGGGGAATTAACGAGCGGGATTGGGATCCAAAGCCATAACCGCGTAACGAGGCGTCGGCCGGCCCCATTAGGGCAGTTTGGACCACGGTTAGCCCGGTGGTCTCCTAATGGTTTCATTTAGCATTTTGCATTCGACAATGGAAGTGGCTTAAACAGGGTATTAGACATCCTCAGAGGACTCAGGTAGTCGAAGACCTTGTGGATGGTTTGGGATCCACGTGTTCGTAGATTCTTTGTATCCAAAGGGTGCGCAAGGTGCCCTGCCGCAAGGTGTTTGTAATTGTAGAATAGGTGACTTACCTCCATGAAAAGGCTCAAAGTATTTTTAGCACTGTGGTAAAAATATGTTTAAATATAAACGATATTACTTAGAAAATAGAGAAATCATTAAAATCATAAAATTTTCCAAAATCAACGGTACCACCGCCGGCCGAAGTTTACAGGACATTGAACCGAGTTTTAAGACTGTATAATCACACGTTAGCATATATCTATATACAGAGACCGCATCGAAGCGTATTGGATTAGCATTGATGATTTTCTTTTTCGGTGAGTCAAAGTAATCTTGATTAGTCGGTACCGCGGATGGGTGTACAACTCTTGATTGGAATCATTGTAGGGGGTACATTATGTACAGAACATGCATTACGGCTTCGGTTTCTATATGCGTTAAGGGGGACGAGTGACGATGGGACGGGGGGTCCTGATAAAAAAGGAATGAATAAAAAAAAGAGCTAGAAAGAGAAGAGAGCCAGAGTACCGGTTTCCTGTATCGTCCTAAGGGCCCGTGCCCCACAGCCCGTAACAGTAGGGCCCCCCACCTTAATTTTAATAATCTAAGCCCCCTTTGGCGCAGCCTGGATGAGGATGGAGCACAGCCGGGGTCTCTGGTGTTGCTTCTACCCTCGATCGAAACCTTCACCAACTCTTCCCCGTTTGTGTCTCGTGCCCGGTGTTATGGGGCACTGCTGCCCCTCCCCCCTCCCCCTACTGGGTACATCTGTCCTTCTCTGATACTCGAGGTTTTCACGTAACGGGTGGCTTTCAGAAGTGACACTGGGTAGATTGGAACGAATTCGGTCCTGTAGGCCCAGCTCCCGCCCCGTAACCCTAACCCGGTGTACATAAGGGTGCGGCCCGCGTATACTTCTCTGTCTAGGGTGAAAATTTATATATATATATATTTTGTTCTTCCTGTCCTTTTTCTAACTGTACCAAAGACTCGCGCGCCCATGCTACCATTCGGCATTTGTATTTTCGCCGTTTGAAGGTTCCCTTTGTTCGACGTCGGCGTCGGCACTTTCACGGGGTTTTGTTTCGCGTTGCCCGAGACGTCTGTAAAAAGTCGATCGCGCACTTAACGCGCTTGGCTCTGGCTTTCTGGCTCACTGGATGGAGATTAAGGCTCCCTTGGAAGAGACTCTTTACCGGGAGGCTCGAGACCGCGATAGAAGGCTTTATGGGTCGGAGAAGTAAAGCATTTACCTGCTGTGCTCCTGTAGTATACGAAGTCTTGGATGGTTCCCGGCACGACTGTGCTCGTCCAGAGCCGTATAAAGTCCGCTCGAATAAGCCCATCGTCTCTGCGGCGATAAGAGAAGCGAAGAAGGGAGAAGAGAAAAAAGAAGCAGGTATTCTCCCAGGCTGACCATAGGCTCCGGCCCAAGCTTCCTTCTGCTCGGTACAGTCTGTCATATCAAGAAAAACTTTTTCATGCGGGAACGTAGAGTCAGATGCAGCCGGTGTAATTTAGAGTCCAGTGTGCGCAGTATTGTTTTGGAATGGTACCTAGCGGCTAGTCGTGGAACAACCGGAAGACAGTCTGCGTTTCCGTAGCCACCCGTTACATCCCCATGCTGTAGAGAGTCCTCTCTGGTGGTAGGCAGCCCTTCCTCTCTCGGGCTTTGAAAAGCTCCGGTAGGCAGGCAGACCTACGATATGCTACTGCTCGGGTGTGGGTGCTTGCTCGACGCTCGACGGCTCTCGTATCACGTGGGCGACAGAAAGAGCAAGAGGAACGAACAGAGGGAGAGTGAATGAACGCGATAGAAAGAGCGACGGAGTGGGCGACTGAGAGTGTGCGAGAGAGAAAGAGAGAGAGAGAGGGGGGGGGCAGTGTGCACAAGAGAGCGAGGGATCGCAGGAACCGTAGGGCGAAGTGGAAGGCTCGGTAAAGTGGATGAGAAGAGAGAGAAAGAGAGAGAATAAGGGTAGAGCAAGAGAAAAATAGAGAGGGAAATATAGTGGGAGTAAGAGAAAAGATAGAAGGGATTGAAGCAAGAGAGAGACGGAAGCAGTCCCGCGTGCTCGCGGAAGAGCATCGGAGCGAGGGAGAGTAACGAAGAGAGAAAGAGAGACAGATCCCCGGTGCGAGAGTGTAAGAGAGAGACAGTGATAGAGAAAGAGGGAAATAGGACAGAGTTGCCCGAGGGAGACCGTAAACGCAAGCCCATGCCGAGCAGGCGGTGGTGGCGGCAGCGGCGGCGGTGGCAGTGGCGGTGGCGGTGGCGGTGGTGGCAGCGTTGGTGGAGGCGGCATCGGCGGCAGAGCCGTTGGCGTAGTAACGTAGAGCGAACTCTGGCACGTTAGTGTGCGCGTCCCGACGTCACTGTAGTCGTAGCCATAGATGTGGATGGGGTCCCGGCCCGTCCCGTCCCGTAGAGTATCGCACCGCTCGCCACCCGCTATCCACAGCAGTTTCAGCCCGCCCGCCTGCCAGTGTCCCACCGCACGCCGAACCGTTTGCACTCAGAAGCGATCAGGAAGACCCCGTCTCCCTTACTCGCATCGACATCGACTGCGTCCATCTTTGTCGCTCGCGTTTGCTGGCTGCCGAAGCCGTTGCCGACGCCGCCACCGCCGACTCGCTCATTCGCTTACTCGCTCGTCTGTCCGCCGTCCGCCGGCCGGCCTAGCCGGCCTCCTTCCCTCCTGAGCCACTATCCTTCCACGAGAGTACCAAGTGCCCTCCTGCTTCTCGACCACCCGTGGCATATATACATCTGTCTCTCACTCCTCCGAGTACTCTCTCTCTCTCTCTCTCTCTCTCTCTCTCCCTCTCTCTCTCTCTCTCCCTCTCTCTCTCTCTCTCTTTCTCTCTCTCTCCTTCTCCCACTCAATCCCTCTCCCGACTAGTGGGCCTCCTTGCCCTGCGCACCTCACCACCTAGTGTGGGCCACCTATCGCGCCGTCCCGGTCGCGCCAACGAACCGGCACACGCGCTCTCTTCCTCTCCCACTCTGTCACGATCCGTAAGCTCTCCTCTCTCGTAACGTCGTGGTACTTCTGGTGTCACCTGATCGCGGAACGCTTTTCGCGGGTGAGATACCACTCGGCACCAGAGTCAACCGAGCGCCACGATACCGCCGTGTTCCTCTTCTTCCTTGTCTCCTCTTCTTCCTCGTCTTCTACTTCTTCCACGGATCCTTTTGCTCCTTTCCTTGTCTTATAGTCCACTTCTTCTTCTTCTTATTATTCTTACTCTCGGTCTTCCTATTTGGCCGCTGCTGTTGCTGCTGCCGCTTCCTCCTCCAGTATAGTTTACTCCTGTCTCATTCTCTATCCCTCCCTTCTCTCTCGCTCACCCTGTTATACTCCTCCACCATCGACGTCGCCTCTCCCTCTCGGCCACACTCGTGATTCCTCGGGGCTCCGGGACCCTCGCTTGCCGGCCGGATAAAAAACACGCAAGGGCACGCACACGGTCGCGGGTGTCGCGCGAGTGCTCGCCGGGAAATCAGTGACACGCTCTGCTCCCTCTGACATTTGTCTAGTAGTACTATATCGTAGTAAGCACTATCTCACTAGTACGTTACTTGGACTTGGAGGCTCGCTCTCTACGCACGGTGACTACGGACTGGATATATGCCGGACCCGCTTGTTGGATTACCTGCGAAATTCCGAGGGACACATGACGCTTGACGACGATTTTTGAGAATTCGTCCCATTTCTGGCGGCCTTTTACACGGTGGCTGTATTCGCAGGTCGGTTTTGGTGTGATATCGTTGCATTTACTATCTTACCATTTCCTTTGCAACATTTGTCATACGTCGTACTTCATATTCTTATATTTTCATTATTTTCGTATAGATATGTGACACGTATACTCCTTTCCTATTACTATACTGTACATCAATAGCATATCATTTAGTGACCTGTCACAGCTCTGCTTTAGGTTTTCTCGTAGAATTTGATAGGTACCTGACTTCTTGCGAGTAGAGAGTTGTCATTAGTTTTATTAAACAAAAAGTTCCTTGCTAATCCTCGCAGCTTATCCTGTCTTCCCTAAAATTCATAGTCATTTAGATCTTTGAATTTTTTTTGGGTGTGTCCCAGCAGATTTCATAATGAATTTTTTAGCATTAGCAATTTCTAGTTCTTTCTCCAACCGCTTTGAGCACGCGTCATTGAGCGTCCTTATCGAAGCGCGATACTGATATATATATATATATATATATATATATATATATATATGCTAACGATAATCGTGACGAATTCTGTCAGCTCTATCCGAGTGAATAGTCTCACGCGATACGTGCAAAAGCTTCACGGGACGTTTAAACGTGAACTTTCTGCCCTGGCTTTTCCTCGCTTCGATGCTCTTCGTGCTTTGCACACCCCGTCTACGCGAAACCTACCCATAACCTAAACACCTAAACATTGGCAAATATTCTGGCGCAGAGATGTTAGTGCTTCACGTGAAAATTGGACTGGACATTCGAGTAGCAACGATTCGCGAGTTGGAAGATGGCAAAGCAGAGGGTATCCGATGAAAGTGGGAAAGAAAGTAAAAGAGAGGATAGATGGAAAAAGGTTAAAAGGAGAAAAAAAGGGTACGTAGAGAACTAGGAAAATCTACGGATAATCCCAGCTCTCGACGTATCCGAAGGAGGTCCCTGGGAGGCAGAAGGTGAATCGAGAGATCCCGGTCAGAGACTCTCATTCAAAGGGGTGGTGAAAATTGTCTTCACCATCGACATCCAATGAAAATACACCCGTCTCCTTTCTATCCAGCGTCTGATATATTTGAAAGACTTTCTCGGGAAAGTCTGCCGGGGCGAATAGTTCACGAAGGTGAAATAATTCGACGAGTAGGGGTCAGCGGGCGAAATGGAAGAAGGATATTAATAAAGCGCGTATGTCGAGAGGGCTGTTGAAAGACTTACCGGCGAAAGAGAGGGAACGAAAGAGAAAGAATGAATGACAGTGTCGGAAAGGCTAAAGACCATTGCCGTGGAAGCAGAGAGTCGCGGCAAAGACCGATAGGACAGAATGAAGCAACGAGGAGAAGCTCTGGCGTCGATTCGCCAAGCGAAATTGGTTGCGGGAGTAGCAGGAGAGAGAGGGAGATAGGAACGAGTGTGTCCAGAGTGTGAGAGAGTGAGAAAGAGAGATCCGTTCGAAAATGCACGACTGCGAGAGAGGAGATAGCGGTATCCGGTGTCGTTGGTGGCCGGCGCGGGCCGCCAGTCGCCACACCCGCCCGTTTGGGAATTCAACTTATTGCCGCGGTGCCCGAGCCTTCTATAGCTTTTCTTTTTCTCTTTCTCTTTTATTTTCCCCTTCTTTTTTTTCGTCTGCTCCGTTACCGTTTCTACCTTCTCTTTTTGTGTCTTTCGCTATCTTTCACTTGCTCTCTTTCCATCTGGCTCTCTCGCCACCTCTGGCTACTCCTGGATGTTGCTGCTATATACACGACGATTCTGGTTTTGGTTCGTACGGCCCAGAGGCACGGGTAGACCCGTGAAAATTTCAAATTAGACCGGATTACGCCGGAATACGAAATAGCTGGGCGTTATTTAACGGATTACTGTTCTACCATGTGGCGTTAGAGAATGTGAGCCAGTGGCCCCGCTACGGGTACTATAGGTACTAGAATTGGCTGACAGTGTCGAAAAGGCTAGTGTTCACTACAAGCAGATACAGTACCCTCTCTCTATCTCTCTCTCTAACTTCAGTACTCTCTCCTTCTCTCTGAATATTCGTTGCATCCGGTTTCATGTCCATAAATAAAATACCGAAATTTCGTAGCAAAAATGTGACGTCGTTAACGACGCTCATGGGGGTTACCCACGCCACTTTGTCCAAACGAATGATTATTTCATTTCGGTACCATTTATTCTGACGCCCGACGCCACGAACGCCGCGCGAACGTACGAAATAAAACGCATAGGCTGGGACTCGACACTGCAAACTCGAATGATGCTCAAAATATGGGGCGCGGTCGGTCTCGTACTATCTATATGTACTTGTACGCGTAACGTGTCGAAAATGGCGTCGACCATAAGAAAACGGAAGGAATATAATGAAAAGGCTCGAGACCACCAATGCCAGGGAGTACTGCGTGCGACTACTACGCGATTGTAATAGACAGTGGCAGCTCGAACCTGATTACACATTGCGATCACGAGTGTCCCACGAGCGAAAGGACTTGGGGCCTTAAGCAACCGGACTGGACCTTTGGCAGGAAGCACGTAGCGTGACACCATTGCTGGTGTGGAGGATCCAACATTATACAGCGTAATATGTATATGGGGACGGGGACCATAATACGGTGGCCCATGCCACTACGTGACTTGTGTGCGGCGCAAAGCCGACGCGACGTCTGGGGTCCCTAGGACCCCTCAGGCACTAGAACCTCCACCCGAAGGAGCGCGGATATCGCACAGAGAGACCATTATACCTACCGACCTACCTATATACCTAGATACCCAGCTACCTACCTTGCTGCTTCGATCGACCTTATTGAATTAGTCGTGGCTCTCCTTCGCGACCACTTACCGAAACCAGCCTATTACATACCACCGTTTTGGTTAGCTGATTTTATTTATTATCTACAGCCGCGTGATTTTGAACGGCTAGTTCTTTTTTGATTTCTTAACGATGTGTGTGTGTGTGTCTGGTTTCTATAGGTAGACTGTCGACAGGTCCAGCTTCTGAAATTTAGGGTTAGATAAAAGATACCTTTCTCAATTAGTACCGGCTGTTAGATCTGTCAAGTGCAGCGATACGCTTTTTGTAGGGGAATTTTATACGGTCGGCTATTTAATAGGAGATAGTATGTAGGTATTACGTGAATTCGTTATTGCTTGGTTGGTATTCTTAGGATTGTTCTGATGTGAGGAGTCTCGAATGTCTATGATCTTTTTTTTACCGAAAGAAGCTATAAGGGAAAAGGATAATCACTGGCGACTTGTGATAACAGTTTTCCGATCCGTTGGTATATTTTCTTTTTTTTTTTAAGTCTTGTCGTTTCTCAAATTTATCTCACGATCTCCTTTTCTTTTTCCCAAGCTCTTAACGTTGACCCGACCACGTATCCTACTCCTTTTTCCGAATCATTAACGTTTTTTAAGAAAACGCCTATACAAACGTTCCATATTGGAACAGTTTTTATGTCTATGCTTTAAACCAAGGGAATTCCAACCGTGAGAATTTTCAGTACATGGAAAATTGAATCTTCTCAGGTCTGAAGATGTTAAGATCCCGGACGCGATAAGACGTGAAAATATGGATAAGGGTGGCAATTGCCAAAGGGGTTGTGCTGTCGCTATGCGGCGAGGGTAAGGAGTCCCGAGGGTTGAGGTGGAAAATAGCAGGGCGTTTCGAAAGTCCTTTTGGGATAAGGAGGCGAGTTAGAGGGGCAGAGGGAGGGGATGGCGTCATGACAGAGAACGGGTACACCTGTTATTAGGTCGATGACTCGAACGCGATCAGCATCATTTCGCGAGGGGGTCGACTGTTTTCCAGTACGAATGTGTGGACCCGGAGAATAGTAGGGATGTAACAGCGAGAGTTTTATTTTTTTCGCGTAGAGGGTTGAAAACGGCCGAGAGTTGTACACGAGGGGTTCATTTTTATGTCATTATATCTCATTACTCTTTCTTTCCCTACTTCTTCCTCTCTCACTCTTTGACGTCCCCTGCCGTGACAGCAGCAACCAACCCCTATTGGTGTGACGCCGCGACTCCTATGTTTCAGGGGTTAACTAGGAGCCACCCTCTGATTAGCATTATACCTACCTACTTACCTAGCTACCTACCCATCGTTTCTACCTCGAGAATGGGTTAAATGACACGTGACCTCTAGCACGGTCCTCGGGACATTTTCTTTTATTGTGCCGCGGCTGAAATTGCGCGCTGCCACTTCGAAATGCCACTTGGCCGTCGCGCGGTATAGAAAAGTCGCCGCGACGACGACTGAGCGACCGGTTTCCTAATTTGGCGGAGACACCTTAGACTGCTGCGGACGCTCAACTTTGCTCTTACCACACGGACGCGCAGATGTACGAGACACGCGAATCGAGAGAAAAAACATAGAACCGCCATCTTAAGGTTGATCGGCATGAAATCGCGAGGCAAGCGACGCTGGAACTAGTCTGTACGTACCGGAGAGAATTCATATGTCGAGTGTCCCGTTCGTGGAAACAACCCCATTATCCAAAACAAAGCGTTCTCTTGGTCGTTGTTATATGGATTCTGAAGTTGCACGAAAGGCTGTATAAAAGAATCTTCATTAAAAGTACAGTTAAACAATTTATAATTGATCAGTGTATACATATGTTTGTAATTACAAATAAAAAGAGTAATCCGATAAATTATTGCCAAGTATCGAATAACCCCCGAAAGCCAATTTCCCAGTTTAATTTTCTCCACATATTATATCCATGCAGTTATAATCTTCACCCTCGTTGCTATGCTACTCTAGCTATCCTACTTTCACCCTTGTAACCTTCTATCCAACGACTACCCTTGGAAGTACCTCCTATAGGTAGGGTGGGTAGGTGGCCTCCGGCAGGGTAGTCCATTAGCGCCACCCTCGTTTAAACGTTTCCGCCGCGTAATCGCACTTAGTTAATTTCCCCGTCACCTTTTCGTCTTCTTTTGTTTCAGGTGTCGAACCACCGTCGCGACGGCGGCACTAGTGTACTGAGGCGGAACGAGAGGAAGGTGCAGGAAAAACGGCGCGAAAGTAATCGCACGGACCTGGACCGATGGGTAGACACAACATCCACTTCATTTGCCATCTCAACGAGATGCCGTTAAACTGAATTGAAAAGTGTCCTCGTACATGGTGGTGAAGTTGCTGGTGGTTCTCGCTTTATCTATAGCGTACTCCGAGCTGGGGATGATTACAGTGCAGCTAGATGGTGCTTTTTAGTGTTCGTGGTTCGTGTCTGTGCTCTGGTATACCATAGTATATATAGTGTCGACTGCTGCCGTGTCACCTGGTGAATCCTCAATAGCAGTGCATGGATGGTTGGTGTTGGAGCGATACGAATTCTATGGTGCTTCTCCGGAGCTGAAGATATAGCCAAGAGAGGGAGATTCTCCTCGTTGGATATTATCAGGGCTTTTACGAGGGTCTCAAGAGTGCGGAAGATACACAGTGAATCATGGCGACAGCCACTATGGGTCTACGTCGGCGTGTACCGGTGAACAATTCACCGACCCCGTCGAACCATTCATCGTCATCCGGCTCTAACAAACGTTCCAGATCAGAGAACAACAACAGTCCATCTCATGGAAATTTGAATTCTCCAAATAGTTCGAGCCACAACGAACCGCCGACGAAGAAGTCCCGCGGGACTTCGACGAGCGCGTCCAAGAACTCGACTGTATCGTCCTGCTCGTCGCCAGGAACAGATTCTACCGCGGGACAATCCTCCAAGAGCCGTGGGACTTCAAACAAGTTCACTTCCCAAGGGAAGAACTCCTCGGCGAGCGGAAGTTCCACTAGCTCTGTCAATGCTACCACCACTGCGTCCTCGAATACACTGTCGTCTCTAGCGAATGCAGAGGCTAACGGGAACGATCTGGTTGCTCCTGTGGCGGCTTCATGGTCAACTGGACCATCTATGTCGGATGGATCATCCTTTGGTTCTGTTAATGCCATCGGTATGAACGGCAATCAGTCGAGCATGTGCGCAGGAAGCTTAAGTATGCCGTCGACGATACCGTACATGGCCACGTCGATGGCGACCTTCGTTGGTAATGCTACGAATCTTGGTAAGAATGGATCGGTTTCGTACCTGGACATTTCTAATATGACGGCGGGAGGAAGTCTGAATGGAAGCGGAAATAGCATGACTGGTAGTTTCGTAGCTGGTGCTAAGGGAGCTGGTGCTATGGATAGTAAGCGCGGTATAGGATTGCCGTTTACCGGGGTAGCACCAGGTACCACCAGTGCCAACTTCGTCGGGAAGTCTGGTCAGGGTGTGGACGTTACGACTGGTGCACCTAAAAAGTTTCAAAACGATGCAATGTTCAGTGCTTATCAGCCATGGGTGATTAAGACCTATGGTGATCTCGCAAAGACGAAGACTATTACTATAAAGAAATACGCCAGGATTTTGAGGACGCTACGCGGCGAGGAAGTGAACAGCGCTGAAAATAGCAAGTTTCGTTTTTGGGTAAAGAGCAAGGGATTTCACATTGGACAACCCGAGGGATACGATGCGAAACCTGCTGACAGGATTGTCGGCCGACATGCTGTCACCAATCCTGGTTTGGATCCTCCGCTCTACGTACCGACACAGCTACCGCACAACAAGGTGAGTTCTCCATTTTATTCTCGGGCATTTCCTACGTACATCTTCTGGGTACAGAGATCATTTTTTAATTTTTATTATATAACCGTATAATAACACTCCCTGCGCATGATTAAAATTATTGCCAGGTTTTGTATATTATTCAAATTTGAAAATCGAATTCAACTGGAACCAGAAACTAAAATTAATAATAAGTTGAGAGAGTTCTATGTATTTGCTCCGATATATCTTTCATCAGTACATAATTAGTTGATACGGACTGGCCGCAAGATGAATTAGACCAGAAGAAAGGTCAAAGACTATGAGGTAAAAGGTTTATAGAGGTGGGTAGGTAGGTAGGTAGGTAGGTAGGTAGGTAGGTAAGTAGTTAGACAGATAAAACATGGTACCCTTGGTAGAGAAGAAGAAAAGTAAGAACAAAGGTCTACAGGCGGAAAGTGACTTTGCTGCTGGTAGCCGATGGAGCATCGGATAAGATACCTGCTTAATTACATCTAATTACGCGTCGGCGCGTTTCGTGAAAGGGAAAAAGAAGTCTGTGCAGAGTTTCGATCGAGTTTCGTGAGTTTAACGACAAAACCAGGATGCACTGGGGTATACCAAAGTTAAAATCATCAACGAGGATTAACCTCGACCATAAGTCCGTTTGCACATTCGTTTCGCGACAGAGCCCGTGTCCCCGGAGGTTGGTTGTCCTGCTTCCAACGCCAGAGTCCCCCCTTTACCTTTTACCACGTGGAACGAAACGAAACGAAACGAAACGCTTGGAAAGGCTTTGCGAGCGTAACTCAGCAGCCGTGAAGACTCAAATAAAAGAGAGGGAACCGAGAGAGAGAGAGAGAGAGAGAGAGAGAGAGAGAGAGAAGGAGAGAAGTTACAAAAACCATCAGAACGAAGAATCTCACAATACCTACAAATATCTTGTACGGTAGCACCTATCAACAAGAAGGTTAAAAAATGGTGACCTCCTCTATGGTACCAGATGCGGAAGACCTTTTCTCTTTCGTAGGATGTCCCACAGGAAGTCGTAACCGACATCATCGCACCCGCTCACATAATCCTTATACCACACCAGAGTCGTAGATTGGTAGTAGGTATGTGGCAGCGGTACGTACGTATGCGCCCGTAAAATATTTCTCCGCCGATAGTCATTTTTCACGGTTGACCATCGTTGAGGGCCGCGAGATAACAACGTACACCTCTGATATCTCCGTTGGTTAAAGGAAGACGGGCTGACTACGTTCCGTCCTTGTCTCTCTCGTTGGGTGGTAGAAGAGTAGGTCCGGCCAGCTAGTCATTAGTCACTTTCCGAAGCAGAGGCACAGACAGGCTGTGCCGGTACTTTACTGTCCTTGTCTAACTTTCACGATACCCATATACGTCCCTCTCGCTCTATCTCATTCAGCGCTGTTCTCCTCGTGGTCCTCCCTTGACTCCGCGCACCCGACGCCACCGTCGCTCTTCGGGTTCCTCTCTCACCCTCTCCCACCTCCTGATCCCTCGGGGCTCCCATTCGTCCCGCGTACTCCTCCTCGACGTCTCCGACGTCCTCCTGCCAATCCCTACCTCGAAAGCCGCCGTCATTCTCGCTCCCACCAATGGACTACGGACTAGCTCCTACTCACTCACTCTCATTACAGAGAAATTCTACCGCTCGTGTTCGCCTCTCTCGGTGCTAAGCCTCTCGCGCGTCTATCTTGATTGAGAGGGAGTGCTCGAACCCGTGGGCGTGAGAGAGACAGCAAGAGCCAGAGACACAGCTGCTCAAGAGAGACACCGAGAGGTTGTCATTGATCGTCCCGACTGCAACTCACGAGCCGCTAAAGGTCCCGTACAAGTACGGGCCGCCGGTGCGTTCCACATAGCCGCATCGGGTACTAGTAGATATGCGTTTACGTATACGCAGTACGCTGTATACGCACTCACGTTCAACGCTATACCGATATCTCGCACTTACGTTGGTACTCGTGCCATAGTACGTTCACAAAGTAGAAATAGCTTATTACGCGTTGCTACGTATACGTATACGGTGTATTCGCGGTACGTTGTCCACGCTTGTATGCCTCGCTATACGCAATTTCGTGCTTTATTCATTGGGCAAAGTATGAAATGTGCACAGCCGGAAAAGGGGTGCTATATTGCGGAAATGACTGGGACAATGATATCCATCTGGTCATTTTCAGTTGCAATATCGTTTAACAGCTAATCGCTGGGGCGTCGCTCACACTATCGCTGTATAGATACCTTGGGCTAGCTTCGTGGATATCTATATAGCTACGGAGGTTAGCCAGATAGCTGTATGTAGGTGGGTTAGGTATCTGCCGAGAGTGGACCACCGTCGGAGACACTTCTCTCACCCCCCTTTGTCTCTGTCGCACTCTCGCGGATAGAATGAGAGGTCAAGAGCGCCCTCCGTATTGGTAGCCAGCAGGAGTGCATAGAGATAGACAGATGGTGTGTACCTTTGTAAATACGTACATAACGTGAGAATAGGAGGATGCTGGGGAAGGAGGATGGGGTCAACCGAGCCGATAATTTGTTGCCGCGATTCCGAGGGTTTTGTTCGGTTAACCGTAATCGGTGTCCTGGAGCGAGGTCGGGGGAGGGGGTGAAGCGTTTCACCCTCGGTTAATAAAACGAGCAGCTACGACAAGAAGTGCCAGGGCTTAAGGGGAGTGTGACAATTTTTGTCTGACGAGGATGGTCCAGAAGGAAGCTGTTCCCGCGTCATCCTCCGCCCCCAGACTGTAAACAAATCGTGGCCAGATCGCGGTGGACGAATTAAGCACTGGAGGGTGTACTTATCAGGCGCCTAGGGGTTGGCCAGGGTGAGAATGGGGGGCATGGTTGGTAGGTACGATACGAACGGAGTCGGAAAAAAAAGAGGGAGAGCCAGAGAACCCAGGGTGGAAAAGAGCCCTAGAATCCTCTCTAATGGCTTCCAACCCTAACCCCAATATTCCTCGCCGGATCCGCACCCCTTTCGTATACCAACTACCCCTTGCCACCTCCGCGGCAACGTTCGATGATTATCGCCGCCTGCTCCAATAATGAAAGTACATGCACGCACCCCCTCTCTGTGTCGTTGGTGACCCCGTGCTAGGGTTGGAGCCAGTCCGCGTGTAAGCTTGGACACGGGACGAAAAACGACAACCTAGGGTTACCTTCGGAATACACCGCTTTCGGCCAAGCTGAGTCACGCACTAGAGGGAAACGGAATGAGTTTGCGAGACTCGAGAAAGAGGGACGGAACGAGGTTTGCTAAGAGTGAGACGAGGACAAGCCAAAAAAAGGGTCTAGCTATTGGTAGACGAGGAAACTGAGGTTTGGTGAGCAGATCGAAGAGGGATGGAATCGCATGAGGCGAAACTCTCGACACATTTTTATGCCGGATGCGGAAAATTTGCTGGGACGCTTTTAGCACTCACCTACCTGACGTTGGGGTCTTTTTGAGAAAACCACATAGGGGTTATTCGATCTTTCGAAAACTATGTGCCACCGTCAAACCGACGCTACACCTTGCTACTCTCAGTTACCTACTATTGATCCTTGGGCCTTCGATGGAGTCTCGACGAATACTGAATTTTTCAGTGCCATTAATTGATCCAGGCGACTGTCTATTTTTTGAACAACCCAATAATTCAATGCTTTCCAAGTATCTTCATCCATACTGTGCTCAGATATATGAAAAATATTTATTTATCTAAACATTATGGTATTCGTATATATTTAGCTATTTAGCATCTACTGATGAATACGATAGCCATCTCTGACTATCATTATTCTGGTTAGCATCAATAACAAGCGTGACTCCCATACAAGCGCATACATCTTGTATGTGTTATTCGCACGAACTACGGCTACACATTCTAGCCAACACCTCTCACGCTCATCGACCGAGCAGAGCTCGAGCACGGTCTAATCGATGCCCTGGCTAGGCATACGAGATATCAGGTAACCAGGTACCCGATCCAGAGGTAACCTTAACAATCCAGGTAAGAATCTCTAATAGAAAAGTATATAAGGAGTTTCGAGTATAGATAAACCCGGTAATCCTCGGCATTCAATCTTCAACATTCTCACTGTCACGTCTGACAAGATCATGACAGAGAACGCTATATAAATCTGTAATACATACAATTCTGCATGTACCATGTACTATATAAAACTCAGTATACAGCATAGCGATTTTTCAAGTTACGGGACATCTTCAAAATCATACTCGTGAAAAGAATCCCCAGAGTTCTACGAAGAAATCTGTTCCACGTACTATGCACATATACGTATAGGTGTATGTGTGCATACGGAGTATAGCTATATATTCGAGAGAGCTATAAGCCAAGGAACATAACCGTGGCGGGTTTTATGCGTGGCGCGATGCTCAGCGGCCCGTAGCCAGGAGCGGCCGGCGGCAATTAGTAGGGCCGCCAAGGGAGCTACGGCCTCCTCAGCCTGAGTTTGATGCGAGCCTTTTTCCCTCGGCTGAGGTCCGATGAGCGACCGGGACCTCTAACTCCTCTCTCTCTTTATCCTTCTGATCCCACTCTGTTCCCCTTTGGTCCTCACTGTACGGTCCTCCCAGTTCTTCCCGCCTAGCCGTACTCAAGCAATTCCTGCTTCCCGTGGTTCTCTGGCTGGGTTACCTCTTCAGTCTACTTCACTCCACTTCACTGCAGTCCTGAGCTAGCACTCTACGATTCCGTCCTCGTCGGTCACAGCCGGCCCAGTCGTTCGTACGTCGCTATGTCGGTCTGTCGAAACGGCTGTGACTGCTGCTGTTGTCTCACTCTATCTCTTTCTCTCTCTTTTCCTGACTTTCTCTGAGTCATTCTCTATCTCGCGCGCTCTCTCTCTTTCTCTCTCTCTCTCCGCCGCCCCTCGCTCTTTGCTCGTTGCTCCGTCCTTATCCGCATCATCGTGTCCCTCTCCTACTATCGCTTTCTCCGTCGGTGGGCCAACGTCGCCCAATGGGCCGCTCTCGGTTCCTCGCGTGCGCGAGCCTTCCGTGTCCGCCTGGTGGGAGAGAAAACTCTAGCGACAGAGCGAACCAAGCTGAACCGAGTGAGACGGACGAGTCGGCAGCATAAAAAGAGGCGCACGGAGTGAAAAGAGTAAAAAGAGAGCAGGGTGACTTGGGTAGAGGAAGAGGTGGTGGTGCTGGCGCTGCCGGTAGTGGATGCTAGAAGAGGAGGTATGTCGGGTAGCAGAGAGGAAGAGAGAGGTCCAGGGGAGAAGCCGCAGGCTTTTTGTCCCGTCGCCACTGCCGCCGCCACCACTGCTGCCACCCGACAAAAATAGAGCCTTTCCCCTCTATGGAGCCGGTGCATGCTAACCTCTGTCTCGCTCGCACCCGTGGGCCTATTAAGTATGTCCGTCTCACTCTCGCCCACGTGCTGCTGTGTGTACCCATTCGTACGTCTTTGTCACTCCTCTCTCGCTCGTTTCATCTTCTCTTTTACTCTTATACCTTTCTCTGGCCTCCACGGTGCCAACGGGTCTTCCGCCCTCGTCTCTCTCTCTCTCTCTCTCTCTCTCTCTCTCTCTCTCTCTCTCTCTTTCTCTCTTCGTCGTCTCGCGCGCGCGAGGTTGTTAGAGGGTGGCTAAGATGAGAGCGATAGAACACGCCTTGATGATCCCTATCTGCCAGCGTGTACTGCGAGTGACGTTGGAGCTTACTCGAGCTACGTCGACGATGCTCTGTCGTCGTCCTTCCAGAGAGATAGGAGACTCGAAGGTATTCCTCGATAGCCGATAACCTAGTCGCGCGGCAAATCGCGATACGTATCGACCCCTTTCGATGCTCGACCCCTCCCTATGATAAGTTCTCAAACTCCTACGACCCTCTTGCCTGACTTGCCTGCCTGGTTGCTTCCTTGCTTCCCTATCTTCGTGTATACCTTCCCTGCCTGACTGGCTACCGTCTCCGTACCCTCCTTCCACTACAAATGCCAGACCTTCTTTAGTGCTTGAACCGAGTAAAAATATATTGGCTTCGCCAAGGGTAACCTGGGTAATCACCTACGGGGTATCTCGCTTCCTAACCACTTACCTGCGAAAAATTATGCAACTCGCAGCAAATGTCTCGAGGTCTCGACTTCCTGGTCGTGGCAGTGTGCGAGCAGCGCATTTGCCACAGCTCAACGATGCCGAGTCCGGCTCAGTGAAACTCTCTGGCACGTTTGCTCGGCCAATTACCCTCCTTCTGAGCTCGGAACTGCCGCGTACGGTAGTCATGGAGTCAGGTACCCGGCTATAGATACATTGCCAGGAAGAAGGTGGATAGGCAGAAAGATAGGTAAACAGTTGTAGGTTGCGCAGTAGCCATATAGTAACCATGTGTACCTGCTAGGTGCTATTGGTTTATATAAAGTGTATTATTCATGGAATGGCCGCGTCAAGAGCAAGGGGCCCAATTTTCACGTTGATTCCGGCAGGTTGACCTTATCGCCGGAACCCTGCCACTCTGATGAAGTTCGCGACGCTCTAATTGCGGGCTCGGCCGGGATAACATGAACCCTTGAGGATATATTAATACTCAGCTTCGTAGAAGCGAGAAGAAAAAAGAAGAATTGCGCACTGGCGTGAAGTCGGCTCTTGCCAGGTTACACTGGCAAGTGTACGCGATCATTGGTGTTGCTTATGGCAAATGAAGTCGTCGTGCCTTGAAAGGCCTAGGTCGAGACCTCGACTTAGCTATACTCTCCTCTCAGTGCTTCATTCAGCTGTTCAGCATCTCTTTACCTGTAGTCTCTGCTCCCTCTCTCACTCTGTTCTCAGAGCATATGTTCTCAGGTCTCTCGAACATTTTTCAGGTACAACAGAGGTTCCATCTACTTTTAGGACTTATGGGCATTCAGCGGGCGGACGTTCCGTGTGCCATTCGCGTTAAATGGCACGCGGCCCTACAAGCGGATATCTATTATTGTCCGTCGAGGGGTTAAAATTTCCATTGATCGCGGTCACCCAGGGGCATTGTGTGTCGGATGCTCGAAGGATAGCCCTCGGTTCCTCTCGCCCTGAAAATCTATAGTTTGTTTGCCGGCTTGCACGTGACTGTTTCGCATTAGGATTTAAGGGCGATGTCAGCTAGCTGGCTGGCTAAATGGGTTGGTAGGTAGGTAGATAGGTAGAACTATACTACATAGTGGGCCGAGTCAGGCCAAGGCGACTCAGGCTGGAGGCGTAAGTTCAATTAGCCGAGCGGAAAAGGGGCCGGAGGACTGGTACGCCAGAGAGGTTCCCGCCAGACGGCTTCCACTTTGTTTTTCATTAGCGGCCGGCAGTTTCCGCATTTCCGGATTCCTCTCGGACTCGTAATGCCCCGTCTTTGAACTCCTGTCCTTTGCCAGGTTTCGTTACGTGATATCAGACAAACTCACGGACAGTTATTCTCACGGTCGAATTAGTTGGCTCGGTATTGATTATCTCATCGGTTCGTTATCGAGAGGCCAAGTATAATTTTTTCTGTATTTGCGATTTCATCGTTTAAACTTAATTTCATGTGATAGTTTGGCTTCCTATTAGGTTTGATTTTAAAGTCTAGCTTTATACTATATATATACAGTCGCACGAGATGCTCCTGCTACAAGGATTGACCGATTCGATTGACGTGCCCGCTGGTCGAACCGATCAATCAGACCAAGCGATCCATTGAATTTCCATCCAAGTATCACGCGATATCGCCGGCGCCGTGGCTTTTAAATCTAAAAACGTGCGGCAAACTCGGCCGTAGGTAATTGGAGGGTCGCGGAATTTGCTGCTCTGCCGACGTGGTGTGAGTCGGATGGAGGATCGAGGAAATGGAGAGGGAAGCCAAGGGACTCTAAAATACGAGCGACGCTTACAGCTGGCAAAAGAGAGACCGATATATGGGATTTCACGTAAAGCGTAGAGAGAGGAGTGATCGCGCGCGCACTCAACGCCACTGGCAGCGAGTGTGAGCGAGAGGGAAGTCATGGAATCGTGTGAGAGAGCGAGAAGGTAAAAGAGAAGAGCGTGACGCTCACGCGTCTCGCTATGGGAGCGAGACAAGGAGAGAACTGCGCGAAGAATGTACGAGAGAAAGAGAGACGACCAGACGTAATGGGCCGTAGGTGCGAGGTTTGCGTGTAATTGGATTCATCCCCTAGCTACGCATTCGCCATCTCTCTCTCTCTGTCTCTCTCTCTCTCTCTCTCTCTCTCTCTCTCTCTCTCTCTCTCTCTCTCTCTCTCTCTCTCT
>JASANN010000262.1:2451170-2484146 GCA_031762395.1 Calameuta pygmaea | reverse complement strand
TCTCTCTCTCTCTCTCTCTCTCTCTCTCTCTCTCTCTCTCTCTCTCTCTCTCTCTCTCTCTCTCTCTCTCTATCACTCAGCAACACCCTTATTTCCTCTTTTAAGGCTCTGTCTCTGTCTTACTCTCTTTCCGCCGGCGTCCTCGGGACGACCTCCTGCCCTTCCGGGCCTTCTCGTTTCCTCGCGACATCCCTCTCAACCGAATTAACCCCACGCAATCAAGTGACAGACGACACCAACTGTGTAGCAGCGCGGATGTAGGCGCCTGCTGCCTCTGTTCTTATCTCGGTAACTTTTCCGGACTCGCTGACGTCAGTTGCGGACTGTTCCGCCCCGCCCCATATCCCGGCTCTAGCACCCCGCCGCTCTCTATGACCCTTTCCTTTTATATCTATGCTGACACTTCGAACTTTATCCTATATCCTTCTCGCTCTCTTCCTCTCTCTCTCTCTCTTTCTCTCTCTTGCTATCTTCTCACACTCAAGACTTTGGTGCGAAATTTCAAACTTCCTCGGTGTCCGGATCGTAAAACTTATGCTAGAGAGTATAGAGCGCAACCCACGATAACGATCCTGGATATGCATATACGCATGCTGAACGGATATAAAAGGTTATGGCTTAAGTACCCAGTAGAACCAGGGTATCCCATTTCTATGTAATGTTTACTCACTACCAGTAACTTAGTACATATGCAACGTCAGTAAACTCACACACGAAGTACTTATCAGGTTTTAATTTTTAGTTAAAAAAATGGTCTTTGAATTAAGAATCGGTATTACCTCTCACACGGGACAGGTGGTAATGGCGATCGGTAAGAGCGGTCGAATGGTAATCAGTAAACACTTCTGTACGATCGGTTCGTTCTACGTGAGAGTCAAAAAGGTGGTTCCCACTCCTGAACATAAGTACACGCATGCGGGGAGTAGGAGTGAGACATAGCGTAGTATCTCGGGGTCACCCGGTATAAGCGTCGTCGCTTGCGGGATCGTGGTTTTGGGCGTTTAGCAGGCCGCAATCGGCTGACTGGCGTGTTGATTCCCTGTGCCGAATGGCCGATATAACCGGGCGAGTATGCCGGCGGACCAGCAGCCCACTCCAGCTTGGAACGACGTGACTTGGCACGGCCTGGCTCGGCGCGGCCCAGCTTGGCCCAACTCGGCCCGACTTGGCTTAGCTTGGCTCCGGCTCGACCCTGCCTGGCCTCTCGCGCGCTCAACACAAACGTCTGGTTAATGAGGTACACGCACACGCTTGCGCGCACGCGTACCGTCCTACTCTCTCGCTCTGCCTTCTACGCCTTTCCTACTCTCTTACTGGCTTCTCCATACTCGTGCCTTGGGCGTCTCTCTTAGTCTCTTATTCTCTCTCTCTCTCCCTCTCTCTCTGGCTCCAACTTACTCTCACTACCCCATCGCTCTGCTCTGTCTGCCTGCCTGCCTGGCTAACTGGCTGACTAGCAAAATCCTCTGTTCCTCGCACCCCCGCGCCATTCCACTCGACCGCCTTTCGCTCTTCCTAGCCGCCGTCTCTAACACAATGCGCGCTACGTCGCGCTGCCTAGGCGTCGCGGTAATGACATACTCCTACATACGCGCGGCAGGCGGCGATATCGGACGCAGCTGCAGCTGCCGCCAGAGCTACCGTGCCCGACCACCCGTCACTATACACATGCCCTCGGTACTACCGATTATAATTGAACACGCTGCGAAATCAAAGGTCTAAAATCGATGCCCTTTACTCTCGTATTAACTGACAAGTATCCTCTGGGCAAAGTTCACGTTAAGCATTTCTAGCAGTATCAAACATGTCTGCTCATCATGTCTAACCGCTAACGAGTACTTTGAAAATGCGTATGTGGTATATGCGTATGCAGATATCACACCCTAAAATCTATCTTACAGATTATCTGTATCTACAGTCGGTCCATGAGTTCAATATATTTTTTTGACAGTTCTAAAACAATGACGTTTCTAAAAAGCCGCACATGTCTCTGCATACAATTTATATTAAAAACTATTCCTGTCTATAGCTTTACACTGGAATACATCTTATTTTTTTATCTCAGCATGTATTTACATGATTTCTTATAAAATCACGTTTGATTCGCGGAGGAATCAATTGTCTCCGAATTGTAAAAAAGAAAAACATTGATCTCGTGGACTGACTACATCGACACTTGGTAATATCGGGCACTCCTAACGTGTCCTTATCCAGACAGTGGTATCCATTTCGTACTTGTCTATATAGGTACATATAATCCGAAGTGAGATAAATGCTTTATAGATGGAACGTCAATGCTTCGTGGAAGTACTTTAATTTTTAATACGTGGAATTATTCCCTAACTCTTCTCAAAGGACATCGGTGAGCTCGCCCGGCTTGAACTCTCCCGCGGGTCCAGGATCCCCCTGTGGCGAGATTTCTCGTTCCTCTCCAGCCTCGGGCGATCGTTATCGGCTGCGGCCGTAATGGAAGCGAGGGCCGCAACGGGCACGGGCGTATCGGGAAACGATATCCTCGATAAACGGTTACCCAAATTTTTTTCACCATACTGTCGAACTCTTCGCTTCCTTCGCTCTCTCTCTCCCTCTCTCCTTCCTCCTCGCTCTCGTTCTCTAGTTCCATTTACGGTCCCTCTTACTCCACTGCGCGGTGGCGACCACTCGGCATCCTTTTTACGAGCCGCGGGCGCGGCCCGACGTTTACCTAACGTGCGGTAAGAGATTAATTCCGTCGGAGCACTTTTTTTTCTACCCCCCCCCCCGCTTCTACTCTCCAACCGTTTTTTATTCCACAACCCCCCCCCCCTCTCTCTCGCTTTCCGACTGTCTCGTTCCCTTGAGCTCCTTCTCGTTTTGCCATCAGTGCCCGTGAGCACCGGCTGGAACGCGGCAGCCACGATATTTTTCCTGGTGCGCGAGATCCCAGGAAGAAGAGACAAGGGAAAAAAGAAGGAAACGAAGAAGTACCACTGGGAATCCTTGTTCATTACGTCGTGTTGATCTTGCACAGACTCTAGGCAGAATAAGACTAAGTAAGCAACAGTTTCACTCTCCACTGGTGCGAGAGTCGGATACTCCTGCTTAGTGCCTACGCCACCCCTTGACTTCCGTTCTCCCAAGACCTCGCTTTGCTCTTGTAACTTCCGTCGAGCTTCCTCGAATTGATGCGCTATCTGCGCTTTACTTGGGTCGTCGAGAAGACGCGTGGAAACTTTGAAGCTCTCGAAAGACAGGCAATGTCCCATACGAAATATATTAAGTACCATAGGGTCGCATAGGTATAATCGAACTTTTAACTTATAGAGAACTATATTTTTTTGCCCACGTTGATACACAAATTGTTGAGCTTTCGATGTACACATTGTCGCTGTTTTCTCTATATATATCCCTTAAGAGCTTCCGTAATAAGATATCTATATAAAGTAAAGACAAAGTTCGACGGTACGAAAGAGGGTGCCGCTGATGCTCTTGTTTCAGAGTTCTTCCAAGTATTAACCGTTTCCCCGTCGTTTCCATCAACTTTTCAAACCATGCACGAAAAGCCAGAGCTCGCGCTAACCCCGTCAAAATCTATCACGCGCTTCGTCGCACGGGGAAACGAACTCCTTCCTCATCGATCTCCTCCCGTTCCACGTTTAACGAGAGCGAGATGGACGGAGAGACCGAGAGAGACGGATAGTGAAGATGAGGAGTGACTCCCTTCCTGACTAACCCCTCTATAACATCCGTGCTTACAATCAACCACGTAGAATAGTAGACGCACCCAAAGCGGCCGTACCTACTGTTTATTCGGAGTGCACGTGGAAATCCGGGAGGATTGGCGGGGGGAGGAAACCCGGACTCATAGCGCCGGGACGTTTCGAAACGGTAGGAGGAGGGACTTGAATGCCATAGGATCGGTGTTAGGTCGACAGCGTGTAGGAGGGTGGTCGTGGATGGTGCTGTCAGAGGATAGGGAGAATGGTATGAGGGCCCACCGCACGAAATCCGAACGAGCGCGGTTCAATGCGTGACGCGGCAACGCAAACAGAAATCCGACACGCCAGCCAGACAGAGAGACATACGGACGTCGAGTGGTATGGGCACGAGTGTTCGCTTCTACGTCCCTGCGTACGCTAGTTTTCTTTCTCGCTCGGTTGTTCGTTCGTGTTTGACTGTGGATCGTCACCCCTTGGTTCACCCCTCCCCACCCTCCCACCCCCTCCCACGGCTTCCAGTGTCATCGCGCCAGGGTGGAAATGCGAGCCGTTTCACAATGGAAGCCTTTTTAGCGAGCTGGACGAAGCAAGCAAGAGGGACGAAGTCGGCGTACCAGAGAGGGTAAAAAAACGGCGCTCGGCTCTGTGAATGCTTGTCGATTCGGCGTGACCCGATGTAAAATAGCTTCCACGGTGGAGGATCGTTTGTGCGTTTGCTGGATATGTCAGATTAGAGGTTGCTGCCGAAGAATTCTGTAATATAGAAATCATCCGAGGAGATTGGTTTGATGGTTGCTCGTGATCCTAGATACATGCTGAGTAGAGAAATACGCATATGCGGGATAGGTAGATAGTACCTAGGATGTGTATAGGTATGAAAGTTATAGGGGTAGATATAGGATAGAGAACGCTTCAGAACGATGTCACGAAGAGGTTTCCAGGGTTCGTTTCTGAGACCTTGCGAAACCTCAGAGGGTGATTCTCGACGATGGGAAGGAAGTAGTGCGATATCGTCGTCGAGGGTGTGGGACACCAGGCTCCTAGGAGCTTATCCTCCCAAGTCCTTGGTGGCCTAAACTCCGCGTTTCCCGCGGGCTTTTTAGCGTTCGGATCTTTACGGGACAATCCGGCCGTGTCCTACCTCTCTCGCTTATGTGGTCCCTCTCTCTCTCTCGTTCTCTCTCTCTTCCTCTTGTACGTCCGTATCGTGGTCTCTACTTCTCTCTGTCCCACTCTCTCTCATCTGGTATAATACGCGGCGGCGGTAAGCCGGCTGGCAGCTGCCTTCCGTGCAGCCAACAAGGCTGGCGGTCTGGTCTGGCCCATTCCTCGACTCTCCATGCGTGGAATCTTCGGAGATTCTCTCCCTCCGTGGCTGGGCTAGATGGTTGGATGGCTGTGAGACTCCTACTCTTCCCCCACCACTCCCACTCCTTGTCCCACTCTGCGCGGAAGCACCCAGTCCCACTCCCACTCGGAGTAGCTACTCTGTCCCACTCCAGCAAACGAACGCAGTCCCTCTCGTGCTTACTGCCGCCTACGTGAGTGAGCCGCATGCCGAAGTATTGTCCAAGGACGGAATACTATTGGCCCGATCCCGTCCCGCTTGGGGCTTAGGGTCCCGTTCGAGCAGAGCCCAAGACTTCGCGGCCGAGTCAGATATGAATCTTTGTGCTCGGCGGGCGGCCTGGCGACTGGTGGCTCCTCGGGCGTGGAGGATCGGTTCCCTCGGAGGATGAGGACCTGAGAGGTCCTGGAAAAAGGGAGGTTAGGGCGCACCGCGATCAAAAGTAGGAGGCGGCGAGACGAGCTTGTAATAATTTATTCAGTTTAGGCCCGCTGTCAGGCCTTCGTGTTCGCCGCTGTATCGGGGGAGCCCTGGGTCCCGTATCTTGTCAACCATATACCGCCCGGTTATTATGCATATACATATAACATATAGTGCACGAAACTGTGCATCCCGTTCGAGTCCCAATACCGACCCCCATACGTGACAAGTAAAATGCACAGGCAGCTCTCTTCTTCTGGGAATCTAATCCTCGGCATCTTGAGATTTCTCGAGTCTTCCCAAACTCAAGGATGGTCCTCTATACGTATACTACTGCAGGTACTCGGAGAATGTGGAGAGCTTTGGTTCTCCGTCACTTCCGCTTCTCGGTGAGTTCCCATCGGATCCGAGGAAGGAAGCCGATGAAGCCACTCTCGGCAAGTCTCGTATCGATCGATTACGTTTCTGAGTGGTGGAAACCTGGCTGGAGGCGATGCCGTCCCCTTACAGTCTGTCTTCGGGGAACAGAGAAGCACCGGTGAGAGGAGTGCACTTTGTCGGCGAGAGTAGTCCTACATTCGTATGCCGGTTGAGGACCGGTGAGCACCACTTATCGTCGCGTCTGTAGTCCCCATCCTTGAGCGATGAAAGTTCTCTGTACACCTTGATAATTATTAGACTAGGGTCAACGACATCCTGGGGCTGCAGAAGACGAGAGAAGAGGCCAATACTTATCGGTATACGTGTATACCGTATGTATCGCGCGTATGTGGCTTTGGATGCAAATAGCGAGAACTCTGCTTTGCTCTCCATTACTGGAAGGCGGTAATAAAGTCTTGGAATTCAAAACAATTCTTGGAATCCTAACAGCCGCGACCCTTCCTTCTCTACTCCATCTTACTCATCGTTTCCTTCTTTCGAACGAGCTTCGCATCACTTTCACACTCCTTTCTAAAGGATAATTAATAAATATCGAGATGTCCCAAGCACCGAACTGGATCTTTAAATAAATCCATCGGTCACGGATCATCCGGCACGCCTTTGAACTTCTTTGTTCTGTCATCCAAGGACCAAACACTCTGGTACACAGTATTATGCCCTACCTTCCTCTTTGCCTCTTTATTCTCACTTTGGTATCTGTATGTGCTAGGCGATACATTATGTACTGATATATATACATATATACATATATGCATATATATATATATATATATGCACGTCTGACTTGGATTGTCCTTATCCAAGTCAGGAGTGTACTGCCTACCAAAGTCTCCCCTTCCCTTCAGACCTATCTATCTATTTCGCCCTGTCTGGCACCCCGCAGCACTCAACAGGGGCCCCTCGTTTATCTAAATGGCTACTGGGTGGCCCCGGCCTGGCTTCGTTCCGTTCCAACAAACCAAAGCTAACCCAATCACACGCCTCTCTCTTCTCGCTGACCAGAAGAAAGAACTTTGAAAAACAAATCTAGGCTGCCAGTGCCAATCGTGTCCTCTGCTGTCGATGAACTCGCTTCCTGCTCTATCAGCAGTTTGCATCCTGACAACCAAAACTTGAAGAATGGTACGGCAAGGTTAATACTATTTGTATTAACACTTCTCCGTCTCTTGTTTTTCATGGCGAGAGAGAAGGGGCCCAAACCCAGCTGGCCCATCTGCTCGTTTGTTTGAGGCACAGATGCCGACTCACCAAGTGTCGGCTACGGGCCACTTCCAAAGCAACCTCAGAAACGGTCCTAAGGAGTTTATGGCCGTGAAGCTTCGGAATCTTCTAGGCAGAGGAAGATGGGGAATGGTGTCTTCTCTAACAATCAGGACGCGTTAATCCCGGCCACCCGGTAGGCACGAGCCCTCTCACTCACCCTGAGTAGATTCACACGTTCCAATACGTACACTGTGCCCCGTAACTCTCCAGTGAATTTTTTTTTTTAAATCCGATTCACAGTAGTCTGCGCCGGTCTGTGGCTCGGTTTTTTCCCTCTCTCTCTCTCTCCGCACGTTCGTTTAAAATGCAAACCCACAATCCGCAGGGTTTTAAAACACCCGCTATACCTGGGATTTCCTGCACCGCCAATTTCGTACACCCACCACTCTTCGCGTATGTACATATATATGCGTAGATGTAGTCTGGGGCCGACCTACCAGCTACATACCCTCGCGTCAACCCTCCAGCACCACCCCGTAAGGGTAATGGCAGACCGACACATTTCCATTCCAAATTCCAACTTCGCAAACAGCCGTCGCCGCTGATGCTCCCTGGCGTCCCAGTGTGCCCTACCTTTCTCCACGTCGTACCACGACCGGGATTCTCTTCCGTTCTGTCCTATCCGGTCCTATCTCATACAGTATATACGTATATACATATATGTATATCTACGTGCCATCCGACTCTCGTTTCGCTTCGTCAAATCTAGAAACCACGTCTTTTTCTGCAAGGAACCTTCTCGTTACCAAGGACCATTCCGATTCGCTGAGAAGTCAGTGGCAAGTGGCTGACTGGTCAACCTGGTCCAAAACTATTGGAGATAGTAAATGTCTCAACTTTCTCGAGAAATCCTGAAACTGTCTTTACCGTCTGGTCACAGGGACCTACCCAGTATAGATCCTCCATCTAACTACCCTATGTAAAGGGTCAACTTCAGGTGGTATATACCCAATATAACTGACTGTCACTAACTGGCCTCTAGACCGCTCTCTTAAAAGGTACCCTTCTACTGCTCCTGGTGGTACAATTTCCAAGAGGGTTATCTTCTGTGTGTGTGAAGTATCAAGACAGAAGGCTTGACGAGCGGAGTAAACAGACAAGGAAATGAGCACACGGACCTTAAGTCGGAGTCTGTGTCCCATTTGTCCACGAATAGTCCTTCGTCGAGGTTTCTCGTATAAGTATATTCGATTTCCTCTTTGAACTTTAGAATTGACCTTTGAGGTTGTCCAAGCTCTGCTTGGAACAAGAGGGTCTTACACTCTGAGAGGATGATTAATTCGATATGCATATCCTAATTAGAAGGCAGCTTCGCCTTTTTTTTTTCTTTCCTTGATGCAGATAGCTAATTTTGATTATTATCTAACTCCTGCGTGCCTGGATAGAATTTACAAAGGATTCACGACTTGCGTTAGGAGGACCCTGCGCAAAGAACCCTTTTATTCCTGGCGTCGCTTCGCGGAATTGCAATTTCGCCGAGGGTCGATGAGAACGCGGTTGGTATTTAAAAGGGTGTAGGGTGAGAAGGTGGTTTTAGGGGGTTCAGGGAGAAAAGGTAGAGAGCATTGATTTTATTATATCGAACGAGGACACCCTCGACCACCCCTGCTGCACACTATACTCTATGTATAGTAATAGGCACTGGGGTCCCGGCATCATCAGCACGCGTAGTACACCCTACCTAGCCTTCGACGTTTAATATTCCCTTTGAGAACTATCCTGCTTTTATCTGAAGTGAGCGATAGGCCACGATTCGATTCACCGATCGCCCTATAGAGATAAATGAAAGCCATTCGTATGGAACTTCTATAGAGTCTACCGTCCTATATAGCACTCTTTAAAACTCCACATTCTCATCGCACTGTATAAAAACCGCAAGAAACGTACCGATACCCGATAACACGTATATTCAATATACTTTGCAATCTTCAGATTACATTCCTTCGCAGACAACATATTCCGTCTTTGTCAACGCCCACCTATGTGTACCATAGATCACGGATTAATAAGCTACGGATAACCGAATTAGACATCAAAGAGCCGCCTGGTCAAGGAACCGGATTTTCAGAGGCGTCGCGACGCTTACTTCCACATTTGAAAATCACTATGTAAAGGTCGTGTGCCTCTATATATCAGATTGAAAAAAAAAAGGAAACCTCGATTCGGGACACCTGGTATACTCTGCGGTTACGCACGGTCTCACACACTTGGCTACCTCCTCGGCCTCGGAATCCGCCACGCGTACGCTATACACGGGCCTATACCAACTCCTCGTTCCCTTCTACTCGAGTATCCCCACCATACCGCATCCTCTATTCGGGACCCCCGTCGGTAGCATCGAGGTTACACATGGGTTAGGCTCGAGGCGACCTCGTATCCCGTATCGTCTCTGTATTCCTACACCCCGTGTATGCGCGTGCTTACGTATTGGATTTGCCTCGCAACCTCCTCTATTCGCCACACGCTCATTAAACCATGATACGCGTTGCGTTACGTTGCGTGAGTTGACCCTGGTCGCTTGCCTGCCTGACTGCCTGGATGGCGTACTAGCTGCTGCTGCTGCTGCTGCTGCTGCTGCTACCAACCAACCAACAGCCGGCCGGTAGGCGACAGGATGCCGAACACACGCCTCGAGCATTCAGCTGTGAAAAATCCTATATAGCGCTCTGTGAACACGTACTCCTGCCTCTGTGTACATATTGTACGTTACATACGTGCCTGACATCGATGGTTTATCATTTCTTGCGACGTTCACGTCAAAGGATGACTTTAGACCTGCTTCTGGGATGACACTTTGGTCGTTCGCGTACCGGATTGTTAGATCTGGCTTTGAGTCGTTAGGATAACCAGTTCAAGGTTTTACGGTATATGTATGATCTCTTGAGGTACTTACTCGTTTAATGTGTTCAGGCTTTGAACAGCTTTTAAATATTTATTTGTATTGGTTTAATGCGGTCACCGGGGAATTGGTAGGATATTTTTTTTTTGGAATCATGGTTTTATATTGTTTACGGTGTCGCAAAGATATTTTGAATGTGAATGGGATTTTTCTTTGGGATATGTTTTGTATTTTTGATTTTTGTTGGGTTTTCGATTTTCCCAAGTGGCAGGCAGCTCTTACGTGTAACACTGGCTTTAAATAGTGGCCATCTAGATATCAGCGTTGTTAGCCTGCCTGACCACAACCCCTTAACCCAGCCGTAAGCCCCACGAGTTCAACTCCACCCTTCAACAGGTGTTTAGGGAAATACAATAATGTCGCGCATGCGCGCTGAACTTCTTAAAGTCGTAAAGTTACTCGGAACAATCTGACCACCGCTATTCGCGAGTTTTCTGACCACACTATGATTTTCGCAGGCCGATTTACGCCCAAAGCTTTTGATCCTGTTCTGTTATCGTTAGTGTAAGCGTGCTTATCATTTCAGAAGGATAATGCATTTCTTTACTATTACTGCGAAACGATACGAGTTAAATGACGATCCTGAGACGTTGTATAATTTTCATCGTTTTATCAGGCAACGACTTAGCACAGTTGACGAAATGATAAATAACGTTTACAATCACACTGAAAAAACCTATTTAGGAAAAATAGAAATTTCGAGACATAACAAATTTTTGTTACTACTACCGCTAAAATAAAAGATTTCTGATTCATTGATCGATATCATAAAATTTTTGTTCTTAATTCATCTACAGAATCATAAAAAAGTAAGTATCGTGATATCAATATAGTCCTGCTAATTAGATTACCTATATTTTGACTATCTTAGACTTTTCATAACGTGAACAAAACGTGAAGTTCATCCCGAACACTGTCCATTGTACTCCGGTGATATCTCATTCTAAGAAATCTACTATACCGACAGTAGATACGTACTGCATTGATATAAGAGCGAAAGTCGATAAGATAGTAACTCGTAGCTAAAATACCATGACTCCCAACGTCGGTAAAATCATACGTCATCCCCAAATTTTCGACTTGCTGCACCCCCCGTAGGATGTCCTTCTCATGAATACGACCTGAATCTCGTAAACCATCATTTCTTTAAATTCCCAGTATGACAATTCCTATTGTTTAATCCAGCCTTAAAGCTGACACGATAACATCTTGTCAGGCGGTATACGGTTAACAAGCGTAATTAATAATTACACGTGACTCAACGAAAGTAATTTTACGAAATTAATCATACCCTTGTCATATAATTTCAGGCATTAAATGGCGCCGAGGGTACCGTATCTCCAGGAAGGGTATACAAAAAAGTGGCCATCGTAGAGAACTTCTTCGACATTATACATGCGGTGCATGTCGATCTGGAGGGTCGTCCAGGAAAACACGCCGGTCAAAAACGCACTTATCGAACGGTAAGTTAAAACGAATAAATTTCATAGATATAAATATCGATATTGACAAATAGTCTCATATATCTATTTTGACAAAACCCAAAGAAATTCAAAGATAAAGACACTATCAGGTTTAACTTTCAATGTTACTAGTTTACACTGCACATTGACAGAGTTCCTCTCTATATCGGGTGACACGCGATATTTACGTATTCACAGAAACCAGTCCTTTCCCTAGGGAGAACCCATAGAGGCATTCATGCATCGAAAACTCTATACCACACGTCATCTCACATGTTTTGGCGCACATTCGCATAAACCATTCTCTCTTTCTATATCCTTCTTATTCACCCATTTTAATCTTCGACCTATCATTCTTTCTCTCTCTCTCTCTCCCTCTCTCTCCTTCTTTGTCATTCTCCCTTTCTCTCCACCTTCTCCAACCAATCTCACCCTCTCTGCATAAAGCTTTCTCCGTTATCATCCCTCTTCTCCTGCTCTCTCCATCCCCCGTTCGCTCCCTCTTTCCTTTCTTCCTCTCCCCCTCCTATCTATATCCCCTCTCCCTCCCTCAATTCTCTCTCTTTTATCATCCTCTATACTCTCTCGCTCTGTCTCATTCTTCTCTCTCTCTCTCTCTCTCCCTCTCTCCCTCTCTCCCTCTCTCCCTCTCTCCCTCTCTCCCTCTCTCCCTCTCTCCCTCTCTCCCTCACTCCCTCACTCCCTCTCTCCCTCTCTCTCTCTCTCTCTCTCTCCCTCTCTCTGTCTCTCTTTCTCTCCACCTCACTCACCCTCTTTTGCTCGCCGCGATCTGCTTGTGATTCAAAACCTCAGGACACTTGTTGCATTGCCTGCTTTCACACACACACATTCGAACAGAGACGACGGCGAAACTGTTTTACGTTAAGTTGACGTTACACGGTACGATTCGTCGGGATGAGAATTCACGCGTTCCTCTTGGTGCCATTAACGAAACTGGAGAGACGTGGAAAAAGCGGAAGAATGGGGACACAGTTTGGGTTCAAAGTAGAAGACAGGGATTGGATTCACGATTTTATCATTTTGATGAGCCTGCATTTTAAATTTATCGGCGTGACTGTATCAAGATTGGACATTCTTACCTTATCACTGTCTAGGGCGAGAGACGCTGTGCGAGATGACGTATACAGTATTAATAATAGATACAAGAAATCTTGTCGATATTTTTTATCGGTACTATACCAATGGATAAACAAGTGATACGTGTTCCAGTGTAAATAAATCCCAAAAATAAAAACCAAACTTTTTATAAAAGGCGATTGTAAAAAAAATTAGATGAGATACTTTTTCTTGAGGGGAAAAATCTTTTCATCCCGAAATAGATAAAATTGACGAAAAGACGAAATTCTAAATCATATACGTCGTCTCAACTAAGATCTTCTTTAGACTCGTATCCCATTGAGTTCTTCGTTGTACCTACCTTCGTAGTCAACCCCTAAGTAAATCTTATCGCATTATCCCCACCTTACATACAGACTGCCATATTACATGTGTGTTACATATACGTGTACTGTCTGTGAGACGATATACATATACATATACCTAGAACTGGAGAACCTTTGCGTCTCCCAGATCCGGGCTCTCATCCTTGATTAAGTTATGCCACCCTTCTGCCCTCCGCTCAGAGAAATGTTTCCTATTAAGAGGCAGCGAACATGCCTCTGGCAAAATACCTTCTCTCAAAGACATCAAAGTTCCTTTGGAGCCTGAACGGGAACCCCTCGAATTAAATGCGGAACATGGTGCCGTCGTGTACCAATGATAATGATCCAACCGATGGCAGTCAGTTAAGCAAAATACACTTTGATGATTAGACGAGGACACAAAATTATGGGTCTAAGAGGGGCCTATCATTTATTATGGTTCATGAATGATAATAAATTGGGGTAGCTAATATGTTTTATTTATCTTATGGTTACAGATTACGGAGACGTATGCGTTTCTACCCAGAGAAGCTGTGACGCGATTCCTGCTGGGCTGCACCGAGTGCCAGCGACGTCCCAGGACGCCGAGTCCTACCAATCTCTCGAATCAGTCACAAAGCGCGGCGACGTCATCGACGTCAACCCCTCTGAGCCCAACGCCTGGTACGGCATTGTCTGCATCGCCTGTTCAGAACAGTCCGAAACCACGTGAAGCAAGTCATGCTCCAGAGAGTAAGACTCTCTTCAACTACAGGCATCCGAAGCATCAAAAGTCTGTAGTGCCGACCCCGGTGGCTGCAGCGCCAGCGCCGGAAAAGATTGAGAAGGAGGAGAAATACAATCCACTGAGTATCACCAACATACTGAAGAAAGAGCCTAGCAGCACCTTCACCTCCAGTACCGACAACCTGACCGAGTCCAGGAGAACGCCGGAATCCGACAGAGCTAGCTCGCGTAGCTCAGCATCATCCAAGAGGAGGAGGATGCTACCCGAAGGACGGACACCATCTCCGCAGCCTTCGACTCCATTGCCCAGACCCTGGAGTCCTAGTATAGACCCCAAGAACACTCCCATAGACTATAGTCTTCCCATAACGACCCTGTACCTGAAACATCAGCAGCGAATTCTCGCTGAGAAGAACAAGGCCTCGCTTAAATCTGAACTCGAGCAACAGCAACAGACACAGCAGCAGTCGCAGCAACAACCCCAACCAGTTGTGATCACGCCGGAAATTGAAATTATCGAGAGAGAGAGGTTCTCACCAGCTGCTGGTCTCATTGATACCAACCTTAACCTTTTGGCTACTATTCAGCATCTGCACTGCCAGGTGATGTTGGCTCTTACTGAGAGACTAAGACCATCAGTCGTACCAACACCTTTGGTACTGCCATCCGGCTCCAGTGTTTTACCTGGTACTGTCATCTCGTCCGAAATTTCGATACCGACAGGATTCAGCCAGAACAATTCCTGAGTTCTTTCTTATGTAGGTCATCTTCTGCGAATTTATTGAACAGCAGCCGGATTTAGGATGGTTGCTGTATCCGGATCATTCGTTATTCATCTGTTCGATAGTCACTTCGACTACGTGCATTTAATTGAATAATTATAAGCGACAAGTAATGGTATATTTAAGTGATTCGATGGGGGGGGGGGGGGGGGGGTGGGTTTCTTTGAATATATGAGGCGATCTATGTCACTTCAGCCAGTAAGAAAAAAATGCCACAAATAATTTTGAAAAATCGAGTTACTTTATTAAAAAATATTCATCGAGTGTCCAAATTAAAAAAATTTCTGACGCTTTTTTCTCGTTTTAATGTCGAATTCGATGAATATTCTTCAATATAGTAATTCGATTTTTCAAAATTATTTGTGGAATTTTTTTTACTGGCTAAAGTGACATGGATCGTCTCATATGTATCGTGGATAGAGTGAATGTCCTCGTAGTTCGACTGATTAATAACTACCGATAATTTCACAGGCGAGGATGCAGTGCAAAAAAGAATTTTTGATTAGCCTGTACTGACATTCTTGTTGTTATGACGTACCGAATTATTCAGATTTTTGGAGTAGATCTCCAAAGAATATTTTATGTATTTACAATTCTTATCAGCATGGTTAGAATTTTTTTTACATCACCGTTTTTGGTATGATTTTCGATAAAATCGATCAGATAGTTTTCAGTCACCCAATGGATTAGTTTTGTTAAGAAATTTGTCATGTGACATGGGATTTCGTCATTTCTTCATTGATTAATGTCAATTTCATTGATCTTAAGCAGATGAAAATCACGTTTTATATTATTTGTCATCTTCAGTCAGTTAGATGATAATACTTTTCGTGTCTGACCGTGTAGAGCTAGCTTCGTGTATAATTACATAAAGTATCTTCTTGTATAATAAAGTAGCTGCGAAATCATGGTTGAAAAAAAAGAATACAATCGTGAAGTAGTAAAATAGTATACATATAGGCCTTAAGGTGTGCTTATATGAAATGTTTGCTGAAACACTTGATAAATGTCGCGAAAGTAGAAAGTGAGAGAAAGAAAGAAAATGAAAGTCCGTTCAATTGAAAAAGGAGTAAAAAAAATATAGCACGTTACACGTACGTACCCTGTATAACGTGAATACAGAAAAGCCTAAAGAAGCAGAGAAATGCACGAATACGAGCAAAAAAATGAAAATTTGATTTTGTAAATAATCTTTGTAACATAGCGCAAACCTCTTAAGGTTAAATACATATGTACGTTATTATTAATGATAGTATTATTAATTATTATTGTATTAATGTTATTATATTTAAAATGCACACCAAGCAGATTCGAAAATATATGAAATCCAAATGCCATCAATTTTTTCAACTTTATACCTAATATCCCAACACCCTAGTATGAATTATATTAATCCAATCAAATGTATCCCAACTCTCTATGAAAATGAACGAAATTCATTCAAATTCTAATACAGTTTTTCCCTTACTACACCAGTCACACGTCGAACATATATTACATGACATATGATTGTCCAACTCCCATAGCAGCCAGCAGCTCAATCATGCAATCAAAGTGACGATCGAGTTCGAAAACTTTTCTCTATATTAACCGAAAGTCGAAAATGTGCCTCAGGAAGTAACCACCGGCTGTAGGAATACGAACAATATTGTCCGAAAAAAAATGGACAAATGAAATAGAAGGTTGAAAAAAGAAAACTTTTCTGTATATCAGGAGTACTGAAAATATATGAGTCGACATGATGGGTAAGTAAAAACATTATTAGGGTAATGACGATCGGGAATCGGTCGAACTAAGATACCACGTATATGATTAAAGTACATAATGTGGATATATAATGTACACCGGGTACATAAGTGGCGAGGCCAGGTCGATTGGCCACGGTTCAGCCGGTGTATTAATGCAAGAGAATGCCAGTGGCTTTCGGTGGCCCATAGGTAATGCAACCTTTAGCCATCTGGCTGTTGCCAACGTTGTAGCGGCCTCGTTCCATCAAGCTACCCCCTGGCTGGCACTTCTCTCGTGTTCAGCCCTTAGGAAAACTCAAGGCCCAACCCCCTAGGTTCCAATAAGGCTGCCCCATTCCGGCATTTCCACCCCTCCTCCAACCCAGAAAGCTCTGGCTCTACCATCTAACGTCTCGGTTCTCCTCAAACCCAACCCCCTCCTCATTCTCCTACTTCTTCCCCGTCTTAACCATCTACTCCTCGTTCTCCTCATCCTCATCCTTGGCAAGGAGAGGCCTCGCTTTTGCCACGGCATTGTTGCTATCGATTCGCCCCCCTTGGAAACGTGTTTTTCTTGGATATTTCGTGGCTTTCCAGGGAATGGGGCTTGGTCTGCTACAATAGTGAGAAAGTATGAGAAAAATAGAGAAAAAAAGAAATGAGTAAAGTGGGAGGTACGATAATAAAGACGTGAGGGAGAAAAATGTAAGAGAGGCATCGGTCGAAATGCTCTTGGAATTCTAGGGGTGGTTTCTATGATCGGCTTTCGGTGATCTTACGAGGAATTCTCTTGAGTGGAAGGTATATACGGAGTATCGTTAAACCCGACGGAAATTCCTTGTCTAGTGGGGGAAATTAAATATTTTTTCATTTCCCATGTCGAGGTTTTGATCGATCCTCTTAAGGCACTGAAAGTAAGGAAGGTATATCGAAGGTGAGTTTGTTGGCTTATTTCTCCTTCCTTCGCCAGGACTGTTGAGGACTTGCTCTACTGGCTGAATGAAACTCCAGAAAGGTACTAGTACACCCCTGTCAATGGTTATTTTACCTTTCACAGCAGTAGGGCTAGCTTTTTAGATTTTTTTAATACTCTAGTTTGTTAGCGAGTTAGAGGGCTGATGGAATCAGGAGACATCCCTGGCATAGTCTCAAAAAATTGTTATGTGTTGATCGCATTACAGATATTAGAATGAGATCTCCATAGAAATTTCTTATCTATCTCCCAATATTGACTCGAGCCATTAATTTTGACAGCGTACACAACTTTCGAAATTTCATACATCATTTTATCGTCGTACATCACAATGACGAATTTTACGGATTTATACCGCCTTCCAACCGTCCATTCCAATTAGACGCAGTATATAGGGAATGATGAAGAGCGTTAACGGGAGAGGTGAGAAAAAAAATGTTATCGTCGAATTTCGAATTCGCATTGGTCTCCCAAGAGCATTCTCGTTAGAGTGGTCGTAGCCATTGTAATTCGTATCGCGAATCGTATAGAGAATCTCTTATTTTCTCGTTGTATCTGGTACCCAGGATCTTGGGAGCAACCCCCTGACGTCACCCTTTGCACCAAGCCCCCCCCCCCCCTATATTCCCCTGTCCGCGTCCCTCGTAGGATAGCGCTAGCTCTAGAATGTAAGGGATGATTTTGGAGATAGCTAGAGGGTCGCTCGCCTCGCTACGTAGGAGTTGTCGAGAGACGGGAGTGAGGAAGCGAAAGACCGTGAGAGGGTAAGGGTGGCTGAGAGAGACTGAAAGAGGGTAGGTAGCTGGCTGGCTGGGTGGATGGGTGGATGGGTGGCTGGGTGGATGGGTGGACGGGGTGGGTGGTTGGGTGGGTTTGCGAAACGGGGGTTGAGCGTCGGGGTGGTTTACGGGGCTCGGAGATGGTCGGGGCCATAGAGGAGTTGGAGGTGAGTCTGCAGAGTCTCAGGAGGGTGAGTTTGGCGCCGAGGTGTCGGTCTTTCTATATAGACCGAATATAGCTCTATTCTAGACTGGTTTGTTTAAATATAAAATAAATAATGGGAGAGATGCTGGAATAACAATGACTTGGACCACGACGCTCTCTCTGCGAACCTTTTTCACGCCAATTGAAACCAATTGCACAATTTTGATATTTTTTGTTTTGTTTTTGCTCAGCCGCAATTCTCGTTACGTAACGTTAACTCGAGCCTCTCTATTATAGGTACTTGTACTTGTTTACTTATCAGATGTCCATTTCTTGATTAGATCTGTACAATAGCTGATTAAACATTTTTTTTTGTTGGCGAATTTGTACAAATTAAAAAACTAGACGAAGTTTCGCACGCATTTTCGCGAAGTTGTTTTCTTACTCACTTTTCAGGTCTTGTTAGTGTTTAAATTATATTATGGAAATTTTTGATTAATTACACTTACCTCGTGCCTCTTAGACTTAGAATTTATTATTTCTTTTTTGTTCTTGCCATCTGTATATCCACTGCTTTTTCTACTCGTCACTTTTCTTTGATTTCTTTTTCACTTTCACGAACAGACAGAGGGATCCGTTTTATTACATCCCTTAGATCCTCATTCTGTCTTCTTTCAGCTGTAGGTACCAAGAACATTTTGATTCACTGCAAACTTCATGAGAATAGTCCGTCCATTTGCATATCAATTTCCAAAATAATATCGGCCTTCTGTCCATAAAAATATGTGCTACGACTAAAACCATATTTTACAGATTAAAAAGGGGTGATGACAATGATCTTTTACTTTTTAAAATTTATTTTGAAAAATTTAATAACGTATTATATAGAAATAACATTTTGTCTTTTTCTGTGTGATTTTCTCTGATTGATTTTTTGATTAAAAATTTCTACATAGAAGTGTGACCGCATTATCAATAAACATTACGTAGATATGGGTAATTTAGAGAAATTTAATTTCTGTCATTCAGTACAAGCAGGTGCAAGTGAGTAAGATTGAGGCAGATGCAGAAAGACTATAAAGGGGACTATGAAGGGAGTAAGTTAGAAAGGGAAGGAAGAACGAATTGGGGTTACTAATTCCCGAATAATGAAGAGATGAATTCCAAACCCTTCCCTTATAAAAGTTACTACCCCTCGCTCAGTCCCACCTGTTTCGTATACTTTTTATATTTCAATAGACTGGGGGTTGTGCTTTTTAAGTAAACCAGTTCAACAAGTACGCTTTGCACGTAACAAATGACAATTATGTTGCGACACTGTTAACAATTCATATTTTACATGATTCAGATGGCAAATTATATACTTGCTATTTCACACAGCGGAATATTTGAAGTTAATAAAGTTTATTGTCGAACGGGCGCGGGTCTTTTAATGAATAATTCCTCGACTGCAAAATCTTCAGGTTGAGTGAATTAATCGATTTCCAAGTAACTGCACGGAAAGATTTAGCGATGTTCAATTGACTGTTTGCTTTAAAAAAATTTCTTTCCTTTTTCTTATCTGTTACTGGCTAACATCTAGATATCCATCTATCTACCAAGCAGGATTATTGGATTATCCTATAAATGGTAAATGAGATTCCTGTTTGTAGAATTTACACTGTGCGAATTCCACAGTGATGTACCTGACTTTAATTAAGCGACGTAACGGCCGATAAGACGTTTCCATCACCTTTTTTTATCACTCGAGTAAATACAAATTTGTGACACTTCATGCGTCCGATACGAAAGATACTTTTATTCCAGGATATTATATTATTTCCATTTTTGCCATTTTTTATTTGTATTTACAGGTCTCGCCGAAAGTAATGCAGATGTCTAAGAGATTCTTAGACGATTGAAAGAGACATCGAGATATCAGGTTGTGTGGTAGACGTCCTTCAAATTCATTTTTTTAGAGGTTGCTCCTAACCCCTATGGATACTAAGTCAGACTCCCTTTTAGTACTTGACGCCTACATATATTATTATGTAATTTATCTTGGCTACCCTCATTGCTAAGGAATGCGCCCCTTGGTCCGGGACATTAGCAAGCCCGGAGGGTGCCTTTACTTTTCACTTTTGCTAATTTCAGCCCCAAAGGCGCAGCCTACCATTTACTCACGGGACGACACAAATTTTTTGACAAACAAGCAAGCTTACTTATTGTAAGTCCTCCGCTTGCGCGTCGGCAATTGTAAACCTTCGGACTTCATCGCCAGTGAGGGGATGCTTTTGGCAAGTTCAATTATCAGAATTGCCTTTTAATTGTCTCATCCTTCATCCCCTTCTTAGTCACCTTATTCCGTTAACCGCACGAGTAAACATCGCAATCAAAGCAGAAGAGTTCGGATAAGAATCGTGAACATGGCAGTAGCTGGCATAAGAGGTTCTGAAACAGAAAACGAGGATGTAGAATACTTGGAGATACTTGGGGATAATACGAAAAAGGAAACATTATTGACGGACTTTTTTTTTTAAATATCGTCAAGGGTAAATTTGACGAAAAAGAGTAACCTGCCATATTACGTAACATACATGAACACGTACGTACGTGTTAACACTTAAACAAGTTCATTGGTTAGGGAGAGGGTGGAAAACAACCCTTCGGAAGGAAACCATATTTATTAAGAACCGAAGCCATACGGCTGTGCCATAGTGCGTCCGTCTTAACTTAGCGTATTCTAAAACGGAAGAGGGTGTTATTCCCCATGTAGTGTATGCTTGCACGAACTCTTTAAGGGTGCTAAGCTGAAGTCATAAACAGTTCTTATGCGTGCTCTACGAGGGCCGATTTCACCTCGTATTTATATAAATAGCAAAGACAAGTATTCGGCAAGCATTGAAGTCATGACTGTTAGATAAAATAATATGAAGTTGTGCATCTGGTCAGAAAGGGGGGTACGATAGGTAAGATGAGGGTTGCGTATTAGAGTAGGGTAGTAGAGATTCTACCATACGAGGCGCTCTCTAGCCAAGAAGAAGAGATAGTAAGGGTTTTTCCTGAAACTACCCCATGAACTTAGGGTTTCGTTGTATTTTCTGGGAAATCGTAGAAGCTAGGACATCTAAGGGAGGTTCTCGCCAAGGGCAGCTTCCCATTTACTCGACGTATACCTCTAGGTAGCACTTTTCCTTGTATTACTTAGCTTGGGATATACCTACGGCTAGTACCTATATCTCAGAGGAGAAACCACCCTCTGTGCACGAATCTCCCGTTTTCTCTCTCCCTCGTTCTCTCACACTCTCTCCCTGGCTCCGACACACTCTGTTTCCCCCAATTCCGCCCCCCGACTCTCTAACACCCTCGCTCTCCTGCTCCACCGTTCTCTTCTCTCTTCTCTCATCTCTGCGCTCTCCAGCTGTCTCTCATCCCTCTCTGCCTCCCTCTCATTCTCTCCCTCGTAGTCCCTAGCATTCCGTATATCCAGGTCTGCCTCTCTGCTAGCTATCTCTCTCTCTCTCTCTCTCTCTCTCTCTCTGTCTCTCTCTCTCTCTCTCTATCTCTCTCTCGCTGTCGGCTGCTTCTCCTCGGCACCAGCACCCTACTCACCGCGCTACCAGCAACCCCTAACTCGTCCTCCTGCCGTTCCAACTACCCGAACTCTCCCAACTCCCCACGAGCCCACAACCCCACTGAGGTGGGTGCGCCCTACTGGCGCCTGAATCATCCCGCCCGAGGCCGTCGGGGGTGGCTGACTGAGCTAGGGTTTTGGTACTGGAATGGGGGTGGCAGGGGGGAGGTTGGCAGGGAGACCCGGTGGAAGAGGGTGGCCCTGGGCTGATGGGGGATAAGGATGGCGGGCGGATGGGTGTTGGGGCTCTGTGGAGGGTTGGATGAAGGCCGGGAGGGCCAGAGAGAATTCGAGCGCAAGGTACAGCCTAGGTACAACCCCTGGGGTTGAAAGGGGGTACAAAGGGGGTTGATGCGGGAGTTAACGGGGAGAGTGAGACGACAGCGGGTGCTCAGAGGTTGGGGGTATAAGGCTTCACTAATTATTTTTTGTCGGTCGCACGACAGGGGTGCGCCTGCCGGGAGTGACTGAAATTAAATGAATGAGTACCCTGTGCGAGTAAGAGAGAGTATGAGAGAATTAGAGAGGGTGAAACAGGGATTGGGGGAGGGAGCGAGGGCACAGGGGGGAGATCCTGGACTAAAGGGTGACTGCGATAGAGACTCTGCCGCTCTCGCGAGCAGAGGGTGAATCCGAAAGGGCGGACCTCGAGAAAGGATTATGAATAGACTGTTCATTTTTCTCAAGTGCGAAATTATTAAAGATGGCGTCTCATCTGCCCGGTCACATAATCCCATCGCGCCTTTCTAAAATTTTCTACCCCTCCATCTTCCTTAATCGTGATCGCGACTATTTGATATTCAAATTCACCATCTTCGTCCCAATTTTCAATGATATCGAACTAATACAACCACTTTCAACAGCCTTGCGGCGATGACGATTATCAGCAATCACTAACAAATGAATATAAGGAATGCTTAGTTTAAATACATACTCAAATAGGATCGACCATTAACGCTATATGTATAGTTTATTCTTCTTTTGTATTAAAAGCTCAAATAGCAATATAAAATCTACCAGCAAGTAGAAGACTGATTTTCTGTTTTCTTCTCTCACTGTTCATCTCTCTCTCTCTCTCTCTCTCTCGTTTCAGCGTTTCTCGTAAACTTCCTCTTCTTTCTCTTTTAGCAGAGAATGAAGTAGCTGAATCGTATTACCGTGTTTGTTGCGGATCGGGCTGGCGAAAGTTTAAACCACTTTTTACTCAGTTTTTCTCGCACACGTACACAACCGAAGTCACCACCAGAACCCGTAGCTTTCGCAGCTTTCACTTTTCACCCCACTTGGTGCTTTGCATAAATTATTTGCAAATGACCCATATAGTCCTAATTGTCAATTCGCGAATTGAATATTAATTAGTACACTTTTACGAGAATATCTCTCATAACCAAGGTTTGAAATATTATTAGAGAATGCTAACTGTCTTCTTCTCGTATATTTTCGAAATGTCAGTATGTAAAACAGTACTTTGGAAGATAGACCTTTGAAACTTTAACTATAAACTCAGACTATCTCGGTACCTATATAAATAGACCTAAGCCAGGTGCCAAATGGCATAAGGGTAGTTCCTTCCTTCCTTCCTTCTTGGCTTCAACCCTGTCTTGTTTCCTGCCTTATTTCCTCCTCAAAGTAGTAAACAGGGACCCTTCGCTAAACTGAACCCCGGGTGTAGGAGTGTGTGCTTGCACGAGGCTTCCACTAAGTGTATTCATGGAATTGGGACAGGGGGGGGGGGGGGGTCGGTTGGACGAGGGAATTAAATTCACCCTGCTTATTGTCGACGTGCGGCTTTTCAAGCGTTCCCTGACACGTTATTATAAGATTAGTCATGGGTGATACGCGGAACATCTTTGCGAGTCCCTTTAAGAACGAAGATACGTATTTTTCACTGAAATTCTCCCCTCTTCAGCCCTTACTCCATTGTACGTAGCTATTTCTCCTTTTGTCTTGGAATTGCCACCTCTTGCCAAGTCGTCAGGTGAAACTCGTTTCGCAGGAGTCTACCTAGTGAGTATCTACTCCAGCTGAAGCAAGCTAGAAGCCTTCCCTGGGCGATGTCCTACTGAGGTCGATTACGTGTCCTTTTACCCTGCCACCATGAGGGATGAAAAGTTCCTTTTCACTCGGATGGTACGAGTCCCTCTCCTTCTAGCTAGCTGCCTTATCGGTTTCCTACCTACCTACCAACCTTCCACGAGCCCTTATGCGTACCTAGCTACCTACCTTCTGGAACACATCGAGAGCTTCAGAGTTCCGAGGGCTGGTAGACGTCGAGCATAGGATGGCTCAAGGGGTGGGATGGGGCTGTTTGTTCGGGACGATAGTGTAAGACGGTGACGTGCACCCCCCCCCCTTCCGCTTCCTCCAGCATGCCAGCCATCCTGGTTGCTTGCTGCCTGCCTGCCTGCCTGTCTGCCTAGCTGCCTTGCCTGCCTAGATGCCTGCTCGGAAGCCTGGTTGCCACTGGAACCCGAGGGTGGTTTCAACCCTTAGGTCGGTGGGTTGGTATGAGTGAAGGGTAGAGCGCAGCTTCTAAGGTAGGAGAGGGTAGAACGAAACCGAGAGAGAAAGAGAATAACAGACTCGCTCACGGTACGGTAGAGTAGCCAGGGGCCGAGGACTTCGGAGGTCGCAGGGCCGCTATAATTGTTGTGACTTTTCTCCAAAGTTCAACCCTTTATTGTTATTCCCTAAAAGCATTGTAGGCACAGCACTGATACAAAAGTTTGCGCCAATATGAGGAAAGGAAATTGTTATTTTATCAGACAGTTTTTTGAAAACGAGAGATACTATTTCCGACAGAAAATCCGGTGAATATAAAATGAATGTAGATGTAAGATGATGATTCTACACCCCATAAAATATGTATTTTGAAATCCTTTATGTCGTATATGGTACAGAGTGACGATCACGTTATCTCGAAGTAACGAAGGAAATCTGTAATCAGAATTCCTGGAATAGCTGAAAACTAAAGAAAAAGTGCAGTATTGAATTTTAAGAATTACAAAGAATGCGCAAGATCAAGCGAGAAAAAGAGGAAGAAGCAAAAGGAAGCGTCTCTTAGGTATTCTTTTCTGAGGACCGTATCCTGGAATTCCAGGACACTGTGCGTCCCTGCGAGGCAACGAAGGCGTAGGAAGGTATGACGGTGGATGGGGGTGCTTTAGGGGTGGATCGAGGTTGAGGGTGAGCGCAAGAGAACGGAATGAGGAGGGTAGTAGCTAGCGTCAGAGTTAGAGTCGGAGTTGGCGTTGGTAAGGGGCGGAATGGGGTCGGGAGAAAACGGGGTTCTGGCGATGCGATGCAGGGGCTGAGTTACTGAGGACTCGGGATCCAACCCTCTTTTCTGGACTCACACCCCTGTATCTCGACCCAACCCCCTGTATTTCTACCCAACCACCCACCTAGCCTCCCAGCCACCCTAACCACCCACCTACCCATCCACCCAGCTACCCCCTGTAGACACGGCACATTGCCCGGAGTGTTGTGTTGCCTCAGAGGCGCCCACGTTCAATTCTGTATACCTATCGCGTATTACGAAAGTTGTGGGGAAAATCCCCATACGGTACGTCCCATCGGATGACTAATGTATCCTCGCCACCATGAACATCCTAATGATGTCACTGAAAACAAAAATTTTGTTAACAACTCACGATAGGGATAGCAAACCATAGAACCGCGTATGATCAGATACATAATGCAATCAATAGCTTCGTTTTATTCAGAAGATTTAAGGACACACGATTAAACTATAGAAGAAAAGTGAAAGCATCTAGCTCAATCAAAGAATGCAAAATACCCTCACTTCGTTAACTTCTTGATTTTTATTTTCATTAGGTCAAATCCGACAAGCACTTTTCATTTCACAAATAGTCACATTGCGTTTTGATATCGTATAAAACATATGATCCTTTGTATCGATATCCGTATGCATTCGCGTACGCACGTACTATTTTCACTAGAAACATATAGCAGTTTCAAGGTACGATAGGTAACCACTGGTCACAGTGGGAAATTGTATTGGTTCCCGTATCGGGATTCGTGAGGGTGTCATCAATAGCGAGTGGGTGAAATGAGGGTGAGGGGTGAATATGCCAAATGTACGTACGTGTGCACGCACACCCACACACACACACACACACACACAACAATCCTAGCCGGAGCGGTTCGATAGGTAATAAAGGTTTGCTGGCAGTGCAGCCTGTGGCAGGGTACCTAACACCCTGTCGGTTCGCATGAGGACGCGAGGTGGCCTGATCGTGTTTGCCGGGAGCCCCGTTTACCTATGTCCACCCCTATAGCAGTCTAGTCCACCTCAGCCACCCGTTGGCCGAGCGAAACCACCTCGATTCAACCCCTACGCAACCCCTGTACCCACCACCCTTAACCCACGTCACCCTGCGTACACACGCATGTTCGTCTAAACGCACTACCCGCTATCCTAGCTTTCATCCCTCTCCACTATACCCACCAAAGCTCTATCACTCTCTCGCTATACATTGCCACAACCACCACCACCACCACCACCACCACCACTAGCATCACCATCACCATTGCCACCAACACCTCCCACAGCCCGCTGACTAGCAGCCGAGGGTCTTCTGACAGCAAATCGATTGGACGGTATAATTTATACTCCTGTCTCCCTCACTCGCCCTTTCTCTCTCTCTCTCTCTCTCTCTCTCTCTCTCTCTCTCTCTCTCTCTCTCTCTCTCTCGCCCTTATTCACTCTAGATCACTCTAGCCTACTCTCTGTCTCGTTCTCTCTCTCACTCGCATCGGTTTATACTCCCTGCCATTGAATAGTCAACCGTGAGTATTCAGTGTTAGAGACTGAGTGGATAATGGCAAAGTGTGTGCCTGTCCTGCTACGGGGTCATGGGTGAACGAAAAGGATGTCGAGGTTCGGGCTCAATGCTGAACTCCCTTTGGTACTCCCGACCGACTCCGAGTTTTGCTCCTCTGAGTTAGGTGTCTGAGCAACGTGTGCGAGTTGTATTGTCACGTAGTGGCTGTGTGATTGCGCGACTCTTGAGACAAAAAACCGCTGGGTTCACCAGGTAAATTATTCATAAAAGTTTTCCAGCCCCCAAGAGAAACGTCTATCTCTTGGACTACTCTAGGTAACTAGATACAGTTATCACTTCTGTGGCGTAGAGTTGGCTTTACTGAGGTTTCCGTGAATCGAGAAGGTACCCAGTGCAGGACATCCCCTATACTTTGGAGAACAGGTTTTGACTTACGGGCTGCTATAGTATAGCTGTACATAATAGCTTATATTCAGAAGAGAAATGAGCAGTGGTAGATGGATAAATCTTATTCTCAATATCGGACTAAATTGACGTCACTAGTACCTAACGGTACCGGAACCATTTCGATGAATTCTTTGACAAGTTCCATTTTCAATTCCGGTGGTTTCTCTAACTAGTTATCATTTCGAATCTAATTGCTAAATTACAAGCTTATAATAAATGTATTAGATTATCTGTCTATATTCCAGCACATGATTTATTCGTTATTCTAATTTCATTGCTAATGGTATAATTACTAGAGGGGATATTCGTTGGACTGATTTACAAATGATTCGTATATAACTATTATAGGAAGTAGGTGGGTGATATCGAATATGGAGGCGTAATTTATGAATTATGCTTTATCGCCATTCAGGTCCGCTTGAAAGTTTTTATTTCTTTGAAAAGAGGGCAAAAACAAAGTTTCTGCTCACTCGTATCTTGCACACCCGGTACGTGCAGCTACACGTGGACGAAGGTGAATTTGCACATGCGGCAACCAGCGGTCGGGCATAATTCAGATCATCTTTTGCGGCAGGGTGTACGTGGATGTTGTCCCACGTGGGTGTAGTCGAGTGTGTTTGGCGCTGGATGGCTGTGGGGAAGGGTTTGTGGACCAGGGATTGGATCGGGCAAATGTTCCAGTCTTCTAAGGGGTTCTCAACCGGGCGATAACAATAAATAATAATTTTGTCAATCTTCTATATTACGTAAAAACTTAAGATACTCAATACTATTATACTCGGATGAATCCAATGAGGATGCTGTGGGATCGAGAAATTTTTAATTTCGTAATAATTAAATTGGACAAATCTTGATAACTGGATCGTGAGCAATTACACTAGTATGGTGGATAAGATTAAATTACTTGACCATTCGATTAACAGAATTTAATTAGGACTCGACTTTTTAAACGACGTCTAATTACTGGAGATAGGTTAGTCTTCCTCGATTCTACAGAATTATTCTGTAATTTCTGCTATCGAACGAATCGAATGAGCAACTGCTATACGAATTGTCCACGTTTTGGTATTTCAATGCAGCCTCCAGTGCGGGTTCGGCTGCTTCAAGATACTTCCGCGATACTAATTAGTATTTCAATTAATACCGACGATCGGATGGTAATCGTCTAACCGCTGGACGTTACTCAACCGCCTCTACTAAGCAGAGGTTCTCTTTCATTCCCTAGTTATATTATACCGATCTTAATCGACCAAAGGAGCTTGAAAAAAAAAAAAGATAAAATAGGAAATATTTTTGACGGACGAGAGAGTCAATTTTAAATTGAGCTTTTTTTTTGAAAATTTAGGTGATCTCGAAGAACATTTAGGTAATAGGGTGAAGAATATTGCTTAAATTACTCTCTCATTTTGTTTTCATCATCACCTAATAATATCTTTAATGTTCAGTGCTGCGCAAAGGCAGGTGAAGTAGAGGGTTCTGGGGGTTTAGTAATTATGAATACAAATCGGTGGACGATGGGAACAGAAGCAGGAGGCCGAGGAGCGGAAGGTTAAAGGTATAGAGGTTGGGAAATGGGGAGGGGAATAAGGTTTGGTAAAAGGAGATGAAAATGATGCGAAGAATCTGGCATTTGCCGTCATTTAATTTTAATTAAAGTAAGGTTAGAACGGCGAATTAGGAGAGGGTAGATAAAAGACTCCCGCTTATCTTTTTCGCTCATATCACTTATGCTTTTATTAAGGCATTTTTCGCACAGTTCGTTCGATAACATTGCAAAGAGATGGACACTGAACTCTTCTTGATGATATTCTGAATTGAATGCTTTCCTGTGAGGTCTGCTGCCTATTACTACTACCACTCCGATCCCCCCCCCCCCGCGCCCATATTTTCATCCCTCTTCAATGCACCCATATTCTCTACCTACACTTCATCGAAGAACGGGGGTTGTTGCTTGCATCCACTCGTATTCACGCACCCCTCGTCCCAGCAGGTCGATATACGTTGATATAGAAGAATTCATTGGTTCTACAGTCACGACAAAATTTTAATGTTTTTTGGTTTACGTGTCGTATTCTCACCTCTGTTCGTACCTTGTATTTCGTAGCACATTCTTTAATTCAAATCTACGCCTTCGTAGGCCGCCATTTGTAAATTTTGTAGCGGTAGATAAGACAGTTCAATGAAAAATATGGGTAAAGATATATGAGGAGGAATTTTATTAATTATTTGACATCGGTAAGGGTAGTGGCAGCGAAAACTCGATACGGAGCTTTAGAAGATTGACGGATTGAGTGATAATCGAAGAATTAGAAAAACGGCCAGTAGAGATGGAGGGGGATGTGGGGGGTGTAGGGGATGTGCTCCATCCGTGTTAAAGGAGACGAGTCAATGGTAAAAGCCACCCCTACAGCGTTTAATCCGTAACTTCGGGATTCGTATCCCCTAAGGGAATATTCTCTTTGGTTTTCCGCTATGCAATAAGTTTTCCCCGATGCAGGCCTGTCAACGAGTCACAATTGGGGTGGGAGTCCAGTCCCTCTTTTCTAGGGTTCCTCACTTCCTCTCGCTCACCCTCTTTTGCTATGTCCGCCCCTAAACCACCCCCTCCGCGAACTCATCCCATTCCCTGTATGCCGTGATTGCATGGCTCGAGGGCGATATTGGGGTGCGTATAGATGGGAACGGGGGCGGTTTCCTAACCATTGGGCCGCAAGGGGTATCCGGGATGACGAGAGGGATGCGGATGACGGAGGAACGGTAAAAGGGTACGAGGGTAGGAACAGGGTAGTAGATCCCTAACCTAACCTTGCCAAAGATGGGAGACTTTATATGGCGAAGTCGAAGGGTGGGCTATGGGGACTCGCTCGAGTACAAAAATTACTGATATTGGATACTTATGTGAGTATATGGTCGCACGACGGCAACAGCCCGTGTCATCCCTCAAAATCATCCCCTACGCATTTTCCCTTCACAAGCTTCCCGCAGATATCTCGAATTGGCGATCTCACGAGTGATTTAACGCCTTAAACAAATTCCACCCACTGTTATAGGTTCTGTTTCAATCTTAAATCCTAATATGAATAATATCCTATTTTCGAAATATACCAGGGAAAAATGAAAATGAAAATGAGGGTTGTAATCTTTTGGGAGAAAACATGTATCTTCGGGTTCGACCATCGAATATGGACAGAAAATTTTGTTGAAGCTAGCAGCGCAAAATGATATCGAGCAATGAGACCGAGGAGAAGCGCCTCACGAGTTGGAGCAACGTTCATATCCTCTGGTCCGGATCCGTCCTAACCCACCCCTAGCCATCAACCCCTACTTCACTTTGTGCGGAGAAGTAGCACCGGACGCCAGGCAGGCAGGCAACCCTCCTAACTCTGGCCCCCGGGGGTGAACGTGGACTAGCTCGGTGGGGGAGGGGGACAGGGGGAGGGAGGGTTGGATAGCAGGAGGGTTAGGGATATTACGGACAGAACGCCGAGATATCCAGCCACCCCTAGGGGGTGGAAAGGAAAGGCGCCCGAGAGGCGGCTAAGGCTGAAGCTAGCGATAGATATAACCATTACGCACACGCGTTCAAATGCTGACTAGAATTTAGAGTGATACGAGGACAATACTCCACCCTATAGATAACCATATACCTTTCTGATCTTCCACGTGTACTCTGTGATAAAGGGCTGTCGCGATGGGGCGAAAAGAAAAAAAAATATTCTGCGAAAATACCGAGATTTAGCAGCACGAAAATGGTAGTATCAATAGTACTTGAGCATCTTTACAATTTTCTGTCAATTAATAAACTGAGAGGGTTAGTGCCTCAATTAGGAGATATAACGATGCACTGATATAGGTGTAGTTTATACTTATATGGGACCGCCACATGGTACAGATTTACGGCAATAGACATTACCAGCTTGGGGTAGCAGCCTCACTTACCCCTATCATATTTATTTTGTACAAAGAAATGGTCTCTCTCGTTCTCACCCCACCCTTTCTCATTAATTGCCTCTTCAACCTCTAAGAGATCACTTAAGTGCTCGAAAGAAAAGCAAAGGCATCACTTTAACCGTACGCCAGTCACATACAAATTTCGTTACTTTCTCTTTTAACCTAAAAAGATTTAGAAAAAATTCTGGAACTCTTCAAAGTATCGCTGACGAGTCTTTGATTACAGATTCTGCGGTGGACGGTGGACAATTGTTTTTCATTCCTTAATCTTCCACTGTCATTCCAGATAAGACACTGTGCCTGGAATCAATCTAGTAATTCACTCGCATGATCCTTTGCTAGAACTTACTCGAAAATGATCTTTATGATATCTTTTTTTTTTGATCCACAAATTATTCATTGAATTGAGGAAATGTTTTTCAACATATCTACCTCTATTATGTTTCTCTTGCCATTTCATTTTTATATGGATGTTTATCGTCTTCTCAGGTATTTTCTACAACCTCTGTTACCGTAGATATTTTCAGTATAGCAATTGCTGTCCGCAGCTTGAGAACTGCCGTTTGTATCTTTTCCTAAAACTACGGTAGCGTAGGATGATGCGGTCTTCAGAAACTCCAGCATCCCCTTCATCTTCCCAGAGCACCCTTACTCCTGCCTATACCGGCGCACCCTCCATTCTATCTAACCACCTACCCACCCACCCATTCACCTACCCTATATCTACCAACCTACCTCATTGCTATACCTTCTCTCTCAGATGGAAACGCTAGTACCACCTCGAAGGCACAGTATCCCGATAGGGGATGAAACAACCCGCCCAGGCTGTGTTCATCAAGGCAAATGCACAAATGTAGATCCTCCTATTGGTACAGCCTACTTTTTTTCACTAAATCCAGGAAGATCAAACAGATCAATATATAGATCAGCATACTTTGACTGCACCGCAGAGAATGTAATAGATGACGTAAATTTTCTAAAGATAATATATCTAAAATATATTATTATCTGAGAAAATCCAAATACGAATGTTCAGCCATGTGAAAGTCTTGTTGTTTAATATTCTCAGAAATAGGTGATATTTCTTAAAGGTTGAAATTGTTGGGCGGTGTGTCAGACCCTTAATGTCTTCCGGATTAAACAAAGTGGAAGTTAAGTTTTCGCGGCTCGTAAAGTATAACCCTCCTTTTTCTTACCCCTTTCGCCCGTAGAAGTGTAGCCCCGGTGAGACAGTACCGCTGCACAGTGCCTAATCATTCTTTAAAGTTTCACCCCATCGCTAATTACCTGGCGAGCTGAAGTAAGAAAGTAAAGTGATTAAAAAATCGATATAGAGTTTCTTCAAGATGGGGTGTTCAGGTAGTAACTCCAGTTTATGTTTGCTGGACGTTGAGTAGCTCAGAGCAAAGGATTGAAAGTTAACAATTTCAGGATTGAAGCATCCCCAAAGGTATCTCAATTTCAAGAAGGTACCATTATTATAGACGAAAGTGACCGTCCCTCGTAAATGTTTGTAAATTCACAATTTTTCACGATCAACGTCTGACATAAATTCTCAATATCGTCCATTCATCCCCTTAGTCACTTTTTACGCTCTGTCCGGACAGCATTATATACCTTTATATAGTCCACGGGATTTATTCACACTGTGTGTATCATCTTCTAACATTTTGAGGACTATATTACCCACAGAGGGATGCAACGGATCCGTATTGATGATACTTCAATTATATATAGATATATATCCATTAGTTAACCATTATCGTAAGATAATTACCTGTGCTATACATGTGCATTAATTGTATATTTTTCATGCTCTTCAAGTCTAGTCTCCCTCGGTTAGGGGTAGCTCATAAAGAAGGGTGAATAGCTGTTTTCAATTCTTCAAAATAAAATCAACGGTAATTGTTACTGTTACCTTCCTGATTTTCGTATTTAACACTTTCCCCTAATTTTATTTTGAAAGTCAATTAATTAGCTCGCCGCATTTTCTTATGGGTGATAAATTCTCCGTCGTCGTTCCATTGGGGGGGGGGGGGGGGGGGGAGTTG